>JAKNSH010066217.1:0-13731 GCA_027790015.1 Cymbopogon flexuosus
CCGTTTGTTCGCCGTCCCGGGCGGCGGGGCCCAGAGGTCAGCATCGCCGCGGGTGCCGACCTCGTTGGGGAAGTTGAGGATGGCCTTGGCGCCGCGCAAGCGGAACGCGGCGCGGTCGTAGGCGCGCGCGGCTTCGATGGGCGTGTCGTAGGTGCCGAGCCACACGCGCGAGCCGCGGCGCTTCGGGTCGCGGATCTCCGCCGCGTACTTGCCCCAGGGCCGCTGCCGGACGCCGCGGTACTTGCGGAAGTCCTCCACGGCTGGCGCCGCGGCACAGGCGTACGAGCTCGGGGGCACGGAGACGGTGAGCGGCTGCCTCATGGGCGACGACGGCTCGCTCCGTGTCACAAACTTTATCATCACCGCTGGCGCCGGCTCCTGCGCCTGGAACAACGCCGCCTCGCCGACAGCAGCGGCGGTCGGAGCAGCTCCCATGTCTATGTAGCCTTGATGCTGCTGCTGTGGTAGGAAATAAGACATGGGCTGCTGGAACTCCGGTTGAGGTGGCAGGACGGGGAAGGTGACGTCGTCGGAAACTACAAGGCTGGCGTCGTTGCCGAGCATGAGGTCGCTGATGAAGTTGAGGGCGAATCCGTCGGCGTCTCCCGTGATGTCCATGTTCATGTTCGTATCTCGAGCTGTCTAAATGTACGTAGCTTGCAGTGGAGAGGATGGCACAAGAACACAAAAAACTCTCAGCAGTTGCAGAGGACAGAGGTTGTCCCGTGCTGTTTTTTGTAGCGTGCGTCTAGTAGACGATGCTCCGTGGACAAGACTACGGCCTACGCCGCGGTGTCCTGTATTTATAGGCAAGAAATCAGGAAGGCTGTATGTAGGGGCTCCTGAGAAAAGTAGGAGAGAGTGAAGACCTAGGGCTTTCATCCGGTCAGGGTGAATTTCTTTGACCACCCTTTGATTAGTCGACTCGCTCTACTCTTTTCATCGTCATCTATCTCGTAGTGTACTGAATTAGTTTTGCTGTTGATAGTATCACATGAGCTAAGCCGGCGATGTGTTCGACGATGTGACGTGCAATTTGCCCAAGTGGCATTCTGCTCCTATAGAAAAAGAAAATAGACCCTTTTTTACGGTTTCAGATTTTTACTACTACCTTGTGTGACTTATTATGAGGGAGATGCCCACAGTGAGATTTTAATATTAATAATAATAATGATAATGATAAAAGGAGAGTAGTACTACAAACAAAAAATAACCGAAGGCATTAAGCCAAACACACAAACGAACAGACTAGTGAATACGTACATTGATTCTTAAATTCCCTTGCCAAAACAAAAGGCTCGGGTCATGTCTGCTTTGAAATACATTGTCATTGTGCACCTTCCACAATTCCCAAGCTACAATCAGCCCTGCCTCTGTAAAGAATGGAAGATTATGAATTGTTCCTGCCTGAACCAACCTGTCCCACTAAAAGTGAAACGGGCAATTAATCCCGACATTCCCAAGCTATTTGTTACGCCTTTGTTCTATGTGCAGATATATATACAACTGATGGCCAAAAAAATCTTTTGTTTTTTTAAAGTGAGACACGAAATCTGCCTAAGGCCTCGTTCGGCGGCACCATATTGGTGCCAGGCCCATATCTAAACCAGGCCAAGATTGAGTGATCACTGGAACAGTACCATCGCCCAGGTTTTGTTCCGGACCTATGAGGCTCCGGCTTCGTTCCGGGCCAAATCTAACCAAACGGTCAAGCTTGGATTAACCTGACTTCAAACCAGACCATATCAATCCATGTGGATCAGGCTGTATTCCAGGCCGTTCCTGTGAAAATGAACGAGGCCTAAGAGGGGTCGAATGCTGGAGAGGATCCAACTCAGGGAGGGATTGAGTGGATCACTCAATCCTCTTGGGGATTAAATCTCTTCGTCCCTCTAATCCCTCTTCTCATGGTTGTGTTCGATTAAACATGCCGAGAATCCCTCTGCCGCGCCCTCTGATGCTACTACGCTTCGTGCCTTCACGAGCGCGTGCAAGGAATTTTTCCAGGCCACAAGAGGCCGGGTTTAGTTCTCGTGTTGGGCTAGTAGACTTTTATGGGGTGGGTTGTGTAACGCCCCGACCCAGGGCTTGACAGGATAAATAGGATACTCATACCAACAAGTTACAACTTCTTTTCCGGAAGCTCATCTCTAAAGAACTGCAAAGTTATTAAGCGTGCTTGGCTTGGAGCAATTTAGGAATGGGTGACCGACCGGGAAGTTCTTTCCGGGTGCGCACGAGTGAGGACAAAGTGCGCAGAAAAGACTGGTGTTGGCCTGTGGGGATAGTTGTGTCCTGGTTAAGCTGCCAGATGTAAACGGGCCTGGCCTCGAGGAGGCGGGACGTTACATAAAGGCACTCCCAAATACTTGATGGGGAAATCAGTTTTTTTGCAACAGAACATTCTAGCAAAATTATTGGCTTGATCCTCATCCAAGCCTATTGTTAATAAGTCACTTTTATCATAGTTAATCTTCATGCTTGACATTTGCTCATAGCAAACCAGTAACCACTTTAGATTGACAACATACTCTAAATTGTTTTCCACAAAAAGCAGAGTATCATCTGCATACTGTAGACTGATAATGCCCCTTCCACTACTTGGGGAAGGAGCCCAGCAATGAGCCCTTGCCTAGCAGCTTTCATTAAGATCCTAGTGAAGACATCAGCCACAAGGTTAAACAACAGGGGAGAGAGAGGGTCCCCCTGCCTTAAACCCTTACCAGCTTTAAAAAAAGCTGCTATTTTCATCATTAATCCTAACACAAAGAGAGCCACCACTCACTACTTGTTGAATCCAATTTCTCCACCTCCTTCCAAACCCTCTAGCCTGCAACATTTCAGCCAAAAAGCCCCAACTCACTCTATCATAAGCCTTCTCGTAATCTAATTTGAGGATCACACCCTCCTATTTCTGTTTATGCACCTCATGAATAATTTCATAGGCAGCCACCACACTTTCTAAAATGAACCTACCTTTAATGAAGGTAGTTTGGTTGGAAGCCACTTTAATCAATCTGTTGTTAAGTACCTTAGAAAAAATTTTGAAACTACAATTGATCAAGCTAATAAGCCTAAACTTCTTAAGAACTTTGGCCTCTGGCTCCTTAGGGATTAGGGTAATCATAACATAATTGAGCCTATCCAAATTTAGGTTTCCACTCTCAAAACCTTTAATAAGATTCATCAGGTCCTCTTTAATCAGATCCCAAAAAACCTGGTAGAAAAGAAAAGAAAAGCCATCAGGGCCCGGGGCTCCCTCAGCATAAGAGCTGAAAACATCCTCTTTCACCTCTTGTTTAGTAAAAGGTGCTTCTAGGAGCTCATTCTCCCTCTCAAAAACTTTTTCATCTTCCTCCCAGAAGTTAGGGTTTAAACTAACACCGCTGCTCTCCTCCTCTCTAAATAAATCCTTATAGAAAGACACAGTAAGCTCAAGCATGCCTTTGTCATCCTCCACCCAGCCATTTGGGCCATCCAAGCCAACTATTCTTTTTTTCCTATGCCTTTGGTTAGCCACAGCCTGAAAATAGGTTGTGTTCTTATCCTCTTCTTTCACCCTTATCTCCCTAGACCTTTGTCTAGCTTTAATTTCTTCCATCTTCCAAATCCCTTCTAGCCTCTCCATAATCTCTTTCATCCTTTGCCTCTCCTCCCTAGTAATCTGCCCCCTGTCCATTAGCATATCTAGCCTTTCATGCTCCTCAAGGAGCTCTCTCTTCAGCTTTTTAATTTGGGCATTAATATTGATAGCCCAACCCTTAATTTTTTTCTAAGTAGCCTGATTTTAAACTGCCAAATGTCCATAGGATCATTGTAGGCACAGCTGGTATTCCACACTTTTTTCACTACTTCATGGAAGTCAGGTTGCTCAAGCCACCACTTCTCAAATCTAAAAATATTTGGTTTCCTGCCTTCCTCTAAACCAAAATTAAGAATTAGAGGGACATGATCATTACAGGCTCTGGACCTAGTGGTTACAAAAGCCTTAGGGAATTTACATTCAAAGTTAGTAGTACAGAAGAACTTATCAATGGCCGACATAATTGAGGCCTCTTGATTGTTAGTCCAAGTAAAAGCTCTAGAAGCAGGCTTCAGTTCAATGAGACCAAATTTATTAATCCATTCCATGAACATATATGCCCATTTCTGGTTAATCGACTCATTACTTTTCTCTCTGGCATTACATACCAGATTGAAATCCCCCCAATTACCGTAGGACCATCCCAGTTAACTAGGAGCTCTTCTAGTTCAGAAATAAAGTCAGCCTTCCCCTCATCATAAGGGGAGCCATAAACAGAGATCAATCTCCAAACAAATTTATCACTAATATTCCTCACTATAGTGGCCACACTATACTTCCCCATCTTACAGGCAATTATCTCAAACTTATTGTTGTTAAAACCAACCAGTATCCCTCCTGCTGTTCCATCAGCCGGTAAATAATTCCACGCAAAGTCTCTATGAATACTTCTAAGATAATCAGCCTCAAAGCTATATTTCTTAGTTTCTATGTTGCTCCTATCATTAATAACAGATTTTTTAATTTCTTCCTTGCCTTTAGAGGCAATCTTAACCCAGCACACACTACTAATATTACTAGGTTCCTTCATAGGGGTACTACTGTTTGACAATGGAGGAAAGTTATTCATCTCTAAAACATTATCAAGACTAGCAGGTAAAGTAACTTCAGGATTAATTTCCTCAAAACAATGTCTATCATTCAGCTCTTTATTTTTTAAATTCTGTACTTTGGAAAGTTCAGCATCAATGCTGGCTCCCAATGAAATATGAACAACATTAGTAATCTCTAGCAGTTTCTCATTGCTTTTAAAAGCAAAAGAAGCAGAAGTTTTAGTACCTTTCTCCAGATTAGTCACTTTCTTACGGTCTTGAGCTTTTTCCATCATAGTTCTCCCATCCTCCACCCCTGTCCTTGGTCTGGGAGCTCTTAGAGTTGGGCCCCATTTTGTCCTTCTCTTCTGATTTTTGTTGAAGAATTGTTCTTCCATGAGCAGCACCTCTTCATTGTTCATGTTGGAACCAGCTTCAGTTTTATCTTCCATCTTGTCTTCTTCCTCCATCCAGACCACTTCACTTACACCTTCTTCTTCATCAGATATCTCCAATTCCATTCTCCTCAGCAGGGTAGAGCATTCTTTAGTAGCAGATTCATTTCTAGCTAATTTCCTGAATTCTTCCCATCTAGAATGGTGGGATTCCTCATTGATCATGTTCAGAAGTTTGTTCCCAACAATGGGGCAATCAGACTTTAGGTCTTGATAGGTAACAGGTGTACCAGGTTCAGACCTAGCAGATTTTTCTCCATCCCCTCCAAAGGGATTGTATGGCTCAGCATCCACATTTAGAACATTCTCCTTCAAAGGAGCCATGTTCTCTTCAACCCCCACTCCTGCAGAATTATCCTTCAAAGGATTTTGGTTTTCCATAGTCTTATTATCCTTCATAGGATTCTAATTACTTGCCATAGCACCTTCAGCCTCTTTCATATTCATCAATTTCTCTAATATACTTTCCTGACAAGCAAATCCCTCATAATCAGCTTCATAGCTCACTGTCTTGTGCCCCTGTTTACTGTTGGATCTTGAGTCTAGAGATTGTTGTTTTTGTTCCCCCTCTTTTTTCCTTCCTCAGGTTCCCCCTCATATTCCAGCAGGTCAACCTCATCATCATCCAATTCCTCATCTTCGTCTTTTTTATCCCCTCCATCATCATCATCATTTTTGGACGCAGGCCCCCATCAGCTGGTTGGACTCCATTGTCCACTTGGATATCCACCACAAACAGATCCAGATTCATTTCAAAGATCCTGTGCCTTGGCATTTTCTTGGTATCTCTCACAGCTACTTTCAGTTTAACCACTTCATAGAAAGATTTGAAGATAGTTGGCCACTCCGCATCCATCAATAGACCAAAGCTGGAGGTAATCTGGGCAAAGATAGACCAATGGCAATACTTGGGTAGAATCCCAGTGACTTCAACCCACACTTCCTCAAGGGTGCTATAGGGTTGTAGGTCCCCAATCCACTCTAGCACTTCCACTTGCACTCCACTCTTCCTTAGGTTGAAAGAGGGATAGTTTTTGATATCACTCACTTTTGTAGTTGGTGGGAATCTAACCAATAATCTCCCAGGCTCCAACTCTCTAATCTGCCAGGGCCGCTCTCTGCTGTAAATCTCAAACAATTCCACTTCCAACTCAGCTAAAGAAATATGACCAGAAATGACCCTAACCACACCACAGTTTGTCAGGTTAAGCCACTGAGTTGATTCAACATTCGGAACCTCCAGATGATAGAAACCCAATCCCGAACTTGAACTGCCCACAAACGGAGCTATTGGATGTTCTACCTTCCACTTGGGATAGTCATTCATATGATGCCCGGGGATACCACATATGAAACAAACTTTGGGCTTGGTACAGTTTCCCACAAAATGGCCTGGTACCCCCACAGTTATAACAAGTCAAGCTTCTATACCTTGGGTCTATGACGAACTGCTGCTCAGCTTGTATCTGTGGTTGCGTACGCCCCTGCTGATTGGCACGTCGAGGAGGCTGCTGCTGTTGTGGTTGGCGCGGCGGAGGCTGCTGATGTTGTGGTTGGCGCGGTGGAGGAGGCGGCTGCTGCTGCTGCATCGGCGGCCTCGGCTGGTTCTGTATCGATGGCCTGGGAGGAGGAGGAGGACGCGGCGCGCCTTGTCTTCTTCCTTGATCCTACCTCACCGGAGCCGGGCCACGGGGCGGAGCAGGGCCACGGGTGGAGCGGCGGTGGTGGGCGGTACTGGTTTGGAGGCGCCACCCTTCGCGGCTCTGGTTGCCAAACCCACCTTCCCTCCGCCATCGCCTGCTTCTGGAGTACCTCGATGAAGGATTCTCTCTCACCCCCTTCCCCCAGATGTCCTTTGCGAAGCTGAGAATCAGCGGCGGTTTGTCAAGCTTGTCTGATTTCTGGACAGGGAAGCAATCCCTAGCCGCAAACTCCCTCGTCTCCACCAGATCCCGCCTAATCCAGAAGAGGTTGGCGGCGGCTGGAGAGATGGGAGGAGGGGGTCGGGGTCTAGGGTTCTGGCATGGTGGTAGGGAATCGATGGCCCAGAGTTGGCCGAAGAATTCCTCAATCACCTCCTCTTCCTGTAAAATCCAATCTAGGTCCTCCCCCTCACGATCCCCCTCACCATCTCTGACTTTTATTGATTAGTTCCCCTTCATATTAGTCTGTTTTTGGAATTTTGGCATCTCGCGAATGCGGTACAGTGTTCAGTTTCTGTTTCTTGACTTTGTGTTCCCGATTTCATTTTCAAGACAAATGTGAAAGTGAAAATGAAGGAGAGCCAATTCCAACCATCCCTATGCATTTCCAGCCCTAGCTAGATCTATGGATGTTGATGATAGAAAAAATTGTATGCAGGGTTCAAAATTGTTGCTAACTTTTTTAAGTACGACTATAATCAATATATAGATACTCCCTCTGTATAGGATTTAGAAGTCGTTTAGGACAACGACACGGTCTCCAAAACACAACTTTGACCTCTTATGTTCCCGATTTCATTTTGAAGACAAATGGGAAAGTGAAAATGGGAGAGAGGCAATTCCAATTCCTACGTACCATCCCTATGCATTTGGCATACAATTTTTCTATCATCAACATCCCTATGCAGGGTTCAAAATTGTTGCTACTTTTCTACTTTCTAAAGTAATAATACTACAATCAATTTATAGATATACTATGTTGGATCACACAAGGTATTTCTCTACCGCACTATTTGTTCAACGAATTTTTAATTGCAGTTACTGCGGGACGTGCAGAGTAGTCAAAAAATATATTGATTTGGTTGTGTATAGAGGTCCCTCTCCGGATGTACCAGCTTCACATCAACGATTAGTCAGTTTCACTTTCGGAGGTAGACAAAACCAGCGAAATCATGCATGGATTGGAACTCAGGGTGATTATCATGCAAAGAAGACTCATGCATCCTACTCGATCGTGTGCAACCTTTGTGTTTGGTGAAACGACCAAGAACAGCAATGCACACACATTTCCTCTTGGACCTTGTTTAGATTGCAAAAAATTTCACCTTGTTTAGATTGCAAAAAAATTCAACTCTGACACTATAGCACTTTCGTTTGTATTTGGCAAATATTGTCCAATTATGGAAAGATTCGTCTCATGATTTGCAACTAAACTGTGTAATTTGTAATTTTGTTTACCTACATTTACTGCTCCATGCATAGGTCAAAAATTGATGCGATGGAGAGAGAGAGTAAAAAAACTTGAAATTTGAAGTATATCTGAACAAGGCCCGGTTGTTTTCCTTTCATTCGTGTACTCCATCCTCCCTCCCATTAAAAGTATCATTTTAGACTTTTCAGCATTTGTTCAGCTATTTGTTTTATTTAAAAATTTCGTATAAATATTATTTATTTTGTTATGGTTTATTTTATGATTAAATGTACTTCGATGATAATTTATTTATTTTTATTATTTGTTTTAAAATTTTAAATAAGACGAGCGGTCAAAAAAAATCTGAAAAGTTGACCCGAAGTGAGCAGCTCCTTGCTGGCGACTTGGGCGCGGATCGGACAAGACAAAGGCCTCGTTTAATTCTCAAAAAGTTCTCCCAAATTCACTATAAAAAAGAAGATTCTCTATCACATCAAAATGCCGGCAAATGCATGGAGTATTAAATGTAGATGAAATCAAAAACTAATTGCACAGTTTTGTCGTACTCTGCGAGACGAACATTTTAAGCCTAATTAGTCAAAGTTTGGATAATTTTTACCAAATACAAACGAAATTGCTACAGTGTTAGAACAGTGAAACTCCAAAGTTTGCAACAACTAAACAAGGCCAAACCGGACGCCCAGTGATCAGTCATATCAGTCCAGTCGGCAGCAGCGCGTGCCGTCGTTTCTCGGACCGGATGACGGGGGAGCTGTTCGCCAAAAAGAAAATGATCGAGGCGATCTAGCTGAAGCTATCTAGCAGACTGTCCGGCGTCTCGATCCGCCGACAATGCAACATCGGCTAAGCTGGCATTAGAGAAATCATTTTATCATGCTCGTCGAATATTTTCTCCTTCAAGAGATGGACAGATTACTGCCAGTGAGGGCACGCTGACGCCCTCCAATTCCCTTGCCTGCCTGAGTACCTTCTTCTTGTTCTGCAAAGTGCAAACAGATCACGTTTCAATTCGAAACTACAGGCTGAGATTTAAGACATTGCAGCAAAACAGATAGCAAAACAGATCACGTTTCAATTCAAAGCTGGTTTCGAATAGGCCATAGCCTCAACAGACGACAGTCATGAACTGAACCTTTATCTAAAAAAAAATGAACTGTGAACAACCTTGCCACTTACCATCAGTTATCAATGCCTGTTGATACAGGGGTACCGATGTGCTCATCAGTCATTCTCAGTACGGCCGTACGGCGGTACCAAACGATTATTACGAGATCGAGCAACCAGACGTGTACTGTATGAAATATCTTGGCACAATTAAAATCACAGGACCCACGACTGGCCAGGCTTGAACCATGCGCCTTAGCTTCACGCGACGTACTACGCTGAAAGCACGCGCAAGATACGTACGGTATTGTACTAGCTAGCTAACCTCTCATCACATCTCGCATCCATGGCGCGGCGGACGTACGGCCGGTATGCTATCGTGATGATGTCACGGCACCGACTATATGCCGTATACGTACGTGCACGACGGCGACTGTATATTTTCCACAGATTTTGCGAAACACCCGTGGATGCATGGATCGTATATCGGCCTTGTTCTCTTGCAGAGAAAGAGTTAGAAAGTAGAATTTTGAACTCCTGTAGCACTTTTGTTTGTATTTGATAAATATTGTTCAATCATAGATTAACTAGGCTCAAAAGATTCGTCTCGTGATTTAGAACCAAACTGTGTAATTAGTTACTTTTTTTATCTATATTTAATGCTCTATGCATGCAACTAAAGATTGATGTGACGGTGATATGATAGAGAATTTCCATGGAAAAAAACAAGACCATCGTATTCTTATCACACAAGTCTGCAAGGCGAATATGATTATCTTGTCACAATACGCAGTAGTTAGCATGTCCAGTCCATCGATCGATGGAGTGGATCAGCCTCATTCTCGTTATACTCGGCCTCCCTCCCTTTTTATTTGTCACTTGCGTTTACCGAAAAACAACCGTCGGTATTTATATATTTTAAAATATTATAATACATAATTAGTACCATTAGAAAGATCTTTAAATCTATTTTTTTAATAAATTTATTTGGAGACATAAATGTTGCATATATTTTCTATAAATCGAGTTAAACTTGTGGCACGTACACCAACAGCGACTTATAAAAAAGAACGGAGGGAGTATACGAGACGAGATGAGACGTGGGCCCATCCTTGTCTTACATGTTGATACAATCTAGAGCCATACGCACAACTGTTGTATGTGGCTAGCTGTCAAGACACTAACGGTCGGATATTGGCACGACGTAAAAAAAAAAAAAAAGACAGATCGAAGGGGAAGGAGGTAGCTGGCACAGATCTCTCCCTCACATACCACCTCCAAATGAGCGGCCAAACACTTGCAACCTTCTCTTTTATTCGTAATATAATATTTATTTCCTATTGTACCTTTTCACAAAGATATAATCACTGTCCCGTAATATAATATTCATTATTTTTATCTCACAAACGAACTCAAGTTTGGATAAGATATTTTACAAGGTTGTGTATTATCGTATCATCTATATAGTGATTTTTTTGGTAAATTTGCCATATATTTTTGCCATGATTTGTACGGGTTTTCACGAAGTTTGTGGTTTCCACTTACATTGCCTTTTCCATACCCTTGTGTTGTCCGTGGATGAACTAGCTAAGAGAAGTACATCACTTTCCTTATGGAAAGTACGACGCCTTGAATACTATCGGGCGAAGGCGACAACTGTGATTTCGTGCACTTGCGGATTCTTCTATATGTGTTAGGAGACTCCCTACCCCTTGGATCTTGAAAATAGCTTCTTTTCTCCCACGAGAGGAGGCCGGCTTATTACTCGGTTTCCCACTTATCCTGCACTACCTGGCATGTGGCGTGCCACTTCCCCACTGTGCCCTCATATCGCAACATGATGCCACCCTACCACATCTTCCTCTAGCCCCGACTTGTTCCACCTAAAAGCCAAAGAGCCCCTCCCTTCGTTGGGTCCCTCCTCCCTCATGGCATCCTCCTCTACCAGCATGCTGCCTACCCATCACGTTTTCGTCTCCCATAGAGTTCTTCCTCTCCACCCGGGAGCCCCTCCCGTCATTGAGTCCCTTCTCCACGAGGAGAGCGCTCTGCCAGCAATGCGGCTAGAGGCGAGCAGGTGTGGGTGTCGACCTTTTGTGAGTGGGGGGAACGGGCATGGAGGATAAAAGGACGGGACGGAGAGAATGATATGTGGGTCCTATCCCATAGTTCTTTACGAATGGAGTTGAGGGCTCTGATTTAGAAGTTGCTGGTGGAGTATAAGAAAAAAAGTTGTGACAGAATAAGGCAAGTCCTTCAAATCAAAAGTATGGTCCTCTGATTTGGGAGATTTAGTTGAAGTCGCTCTTAGCGAGGGAGAGAGAGACAAGGAAGGGGCTACCCTGTCAAAAAAACCATATAATAACTTATTATTTAGCTATCTAAAATTATGAGACAAACTCCCTCTAGTAAGTGATTTACAAGAATGAGTTTCCTGATTTTTTTTTTCGAAGACCTAGTCACATACACGACTACACGAGCGCACACTTATTACTATGAACGAACGCACGCACACACACCCTACCCATATGAGCAGCTTCGAAGTCACCACAGACACCTCGCTGTCGCGTCACTGTGTATTGAACACCAAGAGACTAGACGGTTAGAATCAGATGATCAATGATACGGTGGTCACGACTAGAAAAATATCTTGACGTCATTTAATGTACTCCTACGGGCCCTCGCTATGCACGGCGTAACATGGACGTGCTCCTCTTCAACCATCTCCCTTCGCATGCACGCAGCACGTACGCACAACACACGAGCCTTTCTCCCCGTCGTCCATGGCAGACGTGTCGGACGGGTTCTCGGGCGATCGCCGCTACTGTGATCATGTCAACGCCGCCACCGTGCATGAAGGCGACGCATCCAGATTATTAAATTCATTTTTAGTTGCTCGGATCAAACCAAAGTTACCAAACGCTACCCTGAACACCTTGTAGCCGATCGATACTGCAGAAACCGGGAGAGAACAACACTATAATCCAACGACGACATCAATAACAAGTTTGACTAAATTTATTGAAAAATTATAAAAATTTATGACACTAAATAGGTATGCTACGAAAATATAGTTATCAAAGAATCCAATAATATTTAGTTAGCGTCCAAAATATTATTATCTTATCATATAAATTTAATCAAATTAGAAATGATTTGACTCTCCAAGATTCTTAAATGACTTACAATTTAGGATAGAGGGAGTATAAACAAGCAGTTCTATTGTTGAGCTATTTCTTGAAAAGTTGAAAATAAAGCTAGGCTACGAGAAAATAATTTAAAAACTAGTAGACACGTGGAGAGGAGTTTTTCTTGCTTTTATGTGCTGAGTTGTTAAAAATGTATTACAACAGTTAAGAGTTAAAAACCAACAAAATTAGAAGCCAAAAACTAAAACAAACAACTTTTAAGCTAAAATTCTAAAGTTATATAGCTCAAATAATAAGTAAGTAGGCTCTAAATTCATAATGGTTAGCACGTACGTCCGTCGTCCGTCCAGCTGATCCAGGAATGGATTCGTTAGGTTGATCGTTACATTCTGGCACATTTCTCATGGGCCTTCTTTCGGCAGGCCCGGCCCATTCAAAATAAAATACTTACGCCTTCGGCCGTAGCAGAGCCGAATAATAGTACTCTGTAGCATCTCTCAAAAAAATAGTACTCTGTAGCAAGTTTTAAATTCTGAAACCTCGGTTTTTTTTTTTTTTTTGAAAAGGGCGGTTCTTGAAGAGTTGCAAAACAGATGCATACTCTCGTCAGAAATCATCAAATCCAATTACAAGAACTCTCGTAAGCTATCTGCTGTCCTAGCTAGTTTTTTCAACCGAATCTTTGCTCTTGTATTTCAGTGTCTACTTCTTGCAATTACAAAGAAGTACTTTAGTGCAACCAAGGGGTGAGGTTGTCGCCCGCCTTCACTACCCAAGACGTTGCTGCGCGGGAGTGATGCCTCAAAGATTAGAATTACAAAGTGGACAGCCGCAAATGAGGGATCAAAACGCTGTGCAAGAAATGAAAAAAAAAAAAGTGATGAACACACGCAAGTGTCCGAGCATAGAACTATTTTACTACGTAGAAAACACATCAATATACTCCTTACTTGCCCTACTTAACCTAGTAGCTAACTCGCCTTACAAACTAGTTAAAGCTGCCACACCCACACCATACAAGTTGCTACACTGCAATTGACAGTTGACACCACGCGACACGTCACCCATGGCAAAAGTCGTTCTTGCCTGTGTGGTTCGGATTCAGACATGTTCGAGCTCTTGCTGGCAGCTCCAACCTCCATCACCTGCTCCAGCTTCAGTATTACACCAACATTGTACGCTTTCCACAGCACAAGGACTTTCTCTGTGAGGCCGTCAAGCTGGTTGTGGAGGTGGTACTCCGCCATTATCCAGCCTAGCCGCGGACGAGAGCG
>JAKNSH010066251.1:0-14216 GCA_027790015.1 Cymbopogon flexuosus
CCCGCGCCCCCGACGGTGCGTCGGGAGGGGGGGGGGGGGGGGGGGGGGGGGGGGGGGGGGGGGGGGGGGGGGGGGCGGGGGGGGGGGGGGGAATGCGGGCGGGCGGCATCAGGGGGCGGGGCGGGGCGGGCGAGCGAGCGAGCGGCGGCCTCAGGACATGCGACCCCGGCGCGCTGTTTCACTCTGCTCGATCAACGCCATCTTCAGCCCTTGCCAAAAAAAAAAAAGAAAGAAAAAAAAAACGGCAGCTTCAGCAGCGCGCGGCGTCATCCGGAACCGCATGGGGCCGGCGTGCCGCCAGAGCCACCATCGGCCGACACCGCACATCGTCGCTAGCTGCCGCTCGCCTGATCAGCTCTGCGTGTACCAGCCGCTAGTGGAGTTTACTGTAGCTGACAAGGTAAATACGACACGCATAGTGCTCAAGATGCTGCTCCCTCTTTCTTTCTCGTGATGCCTGCTCCTCCCTCAAAATACGTGCTCCCTCTGTCATAAATGTTCGTCGCCTTACGCTTTTCGAGAAATACTGCCGGCAATGCTTTTCGAGAAATAATGCCGGCAATTATATATTAAAAAGTATTAATATTTATAATATATAATTAGTATCATCAGAAAGATCTTTACGTCTAGTTTTTTAATAAATTTATTTGGAGATAAAAATTGTTGTACGTATTTTATATAAATCGAGTCAAACTTGCGACACGAAACCCAGTGATGGTCAATTAGGGATGGAGGGAGTACGTGTTCTCGTGAGCAGCTGACCGATTGATGGGAGTGGCCCCGTGACGAAATGGCCCCCGTACCCCAGCCAAACGTGTACTCCGGGCTTGTTTCTAGGTGCTTTAAAAAGGTTAGAAATTTGACTCTATCTCCATCATATTAAATATTATGTCGTATGCATGGAATATTAAATATTAATAAAATAGATAACTAATTGCATAGATTAGTTGTAAATCACAAGTCGAATCTTTTAAGTTTAGTTAGACAATATTTATCAAATACAAATGAAAGTGCTACAGTACTTGTTAGGCTAGAAATTTACCATCTTAACGAGGCTCCCCTCCGTTTTAGATTCATGCAATTTACAGACCAGTGACATGACAATTTACGGTAGTAGGGCACTGTGGCAACTTCTCTTTTTTTTTTAAGATCACGGGCACCTTTTCGATGCCTCCGTTTTTGTTATCCAATCATTTTTTTATTTTTTCCTTTGATAATCTCACTGCACAACTGGCATATGTATAGGTGCATGTGCTGTCATGTTAGGAACATTTATGGAAAAATTGTCCATATATGACCATTAATCTGAAAAAAATTTGAATCATAGTACGCACTGCAGAGGTGTGAAATTACATTTTTCATCCATACAAAAATTCCAAGAAAAATCTTAAATATAGAGAACCGAGCTTGGCTTGGGTAGCCAGCGCAGCCAGGTGTGCTCGCTGCCGGCGCGAGTTCGATTCCCTGAATTGAACTTCCGTCTCTCACGAGGATTTATTCCCGTTTATAATCTGCAGCCTCTCTTCACGTGGAGCCACAAATGGTTTATTGCGACGTGCCCGTCGCCTACGGTGCCATAGATATGGTCCCGGTGATATCTAGAAGGACGTGATCTTATGATCTGTGTATAGTTATAGGTCTTGTTTATACACGTGGTGTGTGTTGTGTGCGTGTGTTGTGTGGGCGTATATTGTGTATAAACAGATTGTACGGCTATACTCAGATAAAAAGCTTAAAAAAAATCTTAAATATGAGTGGGGCACCCCACCCAAACCCCAACTACACACGAACCATGTATTTACCAATTACCGTTCACCTACCTAGCTTATTACTCATCTGAAACCAGGCCGTTATTTCCGCGGACGTCATCTCTCGCGTCCCGCTCCCCACACCAACAATTAAGCGCCGGAGCCGATTCAATCCTCTCGAGCCTCCCCACCGACGCTGGCGGCGCCCCCGCCGCCGTCCGAGATGACGAGGCCAGAGAGGCGGCGGGAGGTGAACGGCCCACGTACTGGGAGGTTTGCCCCTACGCATGCCTCGTCCGCGCCCCCGTCAACGGAGGTGAAGCATCAGGAGGCCATCGCGGCCGCCCCGTCGGCGTCGTCTTCTTTAGCATTGAAGGAGAAAAGCCTTCCCTCGGCGGCGGCGCCCCCCTTCATGCCGATGAGGCCCGCGGCGAAGAAGCTTGAGGTGAGGAAGGGGAAGAAGACAGCGCAGGCGCCAGCGGGGACCTCTTCCTCGACGATGGCGCCAGCGGTGGAGGTGGGCAACGAGAAGGGCTGCCTTCCATGCCTCCGCACAACACATACCTGCGCCGAAACCGCCGCTGGTATCTCCAATGGCCAGGTATGATTCCCCTGATCTGTTATATTGCTTCTGATCTGTAAGACTGTAATTGCTTCTGATCTTGTTGCTTCGCGTTTTGCAGAAGAAGCCAGAAATGGGCCGCATGTTCCTTGGAGTAGCAGTTGATGGATCCAACGAAGAAGATGAGGAAGGTGACCACCTCAGCATTGGTAGCAATGTCAGGAGCAGCGCATGCAGATCCAGCCCGAGCGAGAAGTCAGGGAGCCCAGAAGTTACGTCCACAGACAAGAACTTAATCGAACTGGAGAAGAAAGTTCAGAAAGTGCAGCAGATGGCAAGAGAGTGTGGTGCAACTGAGAACCGCCCAGATCTGTGGCTTGGTGTGCTGGAGATCATCCATTCCGAACGTGCGACCAATTTCTTCATGGGGTCCGACCCAGTCGGAAGGATGGCCATCATTAAGCACTATGCCACTCTCCATAGGTGTCAGGGTGGTGATGGATCGCAGCCAAGTGACACCCCATGCAATTCGCTCCTGAAGGTATATGTTCTTGGCCATTGTCTCGATGAGATCCTTCCTTTTCAAACATCGAACTTTCTTCCTGCCTGGCCAAATCGATGTTGCCCTGACTTAATTAGTGCCTTCGTTATTGCAACACGTACGACTACCATCGGCCACTGGCCCTCTTATCCATGCAATCGAACTTAATGTAGTATTGTGAACCATTTGAACTATGTCTGTGATGTTTGTTATTAGAAGTACTAGCTAATGCCCGTGCATTGCTACGGGTGACAAAAACGCGTGGAAATATATTAATTAATCAAACCATACATATAAGATGAATCAATTTTTATCTCATCAATTCAGAACTGCGAAACTTGCATGGGAATTCATTAACACGTGTATTTCTGCTGTCAATCAAAGCCATTAGACATTAGAATCTACTAAAATTTGGAATGCCAAATACACAGATATAGTTATATATAAGAGTTACTACATGTCTCATGGAAAGTATCTAAATGCTGGACAAAAGCAGATGGTGTGTTAGCGTTGGATGCCAGGCCATCGAGTATTACAGTTCATGGTAGCCAAATGCGGTTGCTAACAGCCTCGTTGTCACACGGAGTAGCAACTTGCAGTCTCAAGCAATTAATTTGCTCTGAATTTTTAATTAGTGCCAAGTATAGTGCAGTTAGTCTGAATGTGCAACCAAATGGAATCCCCTCATTGCCAATGCTATAACATAGCTAGTAGTTTTGTATGCCCTCCTCCAAACTAAGCAATTAATCTCTCCGCAATGCACAGATGTAAAGGCCTTTTTGGATTAGTTCCAATTCTAACTACATATACCTGCACCTGCAATGGTGGATCATTGATGAAATGTTTGATCAATCCGATGCCATGAGATGTCCTTTCTTCAGTAGAAATGAGTTCAGCTTGTTTGTATTCTCCCATATTTGCATCGTAGAAATGATGGCAGTGCAAATCATTTTCCCCTCCAACATATCCTTGATGAACCTCTATCTCTACAACTAAAAAGACGTTGGGCAAACTAATTTCTATTCCTTTGCCATCTACTTTTTGATCGAATGTATAACATATTGTTAGTGAAACATTGAAAATCGATGCCAACATACGTTAACTTGTCCAATTACAGTGACCTGATTAATTGTACAGTTAGCAACAGCTCGCCGCCTAAAATTTCAAGCATGGGCAATCAATCCGTTTGTCATGTTCCATGGAGATCTTAGTTGGAACTGCCCATTGCGACTTGATCCCAGCAGCCTCTCAAGCAAATATGATGGTGATTTTTTTTTTTTTTTTTTTTTTGTCATCTAGCTTTTGTAGCTCTCAAACTCCAAACATGTATCCCTAGCTTTATTTGTGAATTTGTGAATCAATAGCAAATATTGGCCATATTTGCCATGCGTCTCCTTATTACATGTACAAAAAAAAGAAGAAGAGCACACCATGTCTAGAAGTTTAAAATTTGTCACAGTTTGACAATTTAAGCAATCAACTTCCAAGTTGCAACCACGTTTACAAGTTCAAGATTTGCATATCAAAGACAAAGCTCCATCATGCCCACAGTTGTAAGATTGCATCCTAGCAGAAAATTCAAAGACATGCCAACCATAAAGAACAACTCTTGAACTTCATGTTTTCAGCTAATGGATACCAGTTGATACAGAGATATTAGCATTGCTCAAGAACTCTTTGAACATCATGTTGAATCATAAAGAAGATGCATGTTTAAAGGCATCACCATGTAAGACAAGGAGTTAATTCATATACAGTATAAACTATAAAACGTAGCTACAGATTGCCAGCTAAGGAGTTGATAGATAGTAGCATTGTGGATCGATGCATATCATTGTTCATTCACTTTAGAAAGTATTTTGGCAAACTGGCAATACTGTGGTGTGTGATGCAGGTGTAGGAGGGAAAAGTGAGCAGGGAATCACGTGTTACAATAAATCTAATCTAATTGTTGAACAATTCACTTTCTTGATCTGGCCACAAATGGAAAGAAACTCGTTCCAGCAAAAATCTCTTGGCATTAATTTAAAAGCCTTGTCTAACATGGGTATTGCTGGTTTCACTTTGAATCATCTATATCTATCCAACAATGTATCAGTTTAGAAACCCCATTAGAAATAAGAGATAAGAAATTCAGAGATCCGGAGAAGAAGAGATGAGATGTGGACATACCTGAGGTCGGGGCAAGCGAAGCCACGGGTCTGCCATGGTCGGCGATGGGCCGGTGCCTGGTGGGCAGATCAAGCACGTACAGTGGCGAAGGTGAGCATCCCATGGAACCGATGGGATTGAGTCATCGAGAAAAGGGCAGACTGTTTTCGCTGGATCTCAAACCCATTGTGATAGCACTGCCCGTAGGCCTTAGCAAGGCATGGCGGTGACACAGACCCTTGCCGGTTGGGCCTTCTTCTCCATGACTCCATCGAGAGAAACAGCCTCCACCTCAGTGTTCTCGATGTCTCGAGGCTGACGTTGCAGATCTAGAGTGGGAGAGGGAGCAGAGATTGGTCACTGGGGGATTGTAGGTAGGGTAGGGTGGATGGGCAGCGCAGCGACGTGGTGGAGTAGGGCAGTGGCTGGGCAACATAGGGGCGGAGTGGAGCAGGGGGGCGGTGGGAGGCCTTGCGGGATGTGGAACCCGGGGGACGACGGAGTGCCGGCGTCACGGGGCTGCAGAGACTGCTGCGGTCGTGCAGAGGCAGAGGAGATTGGGTGCGGGCGAGGCTGCGTGGCGTGCAGTCGCGTGGGTCAAGAGTGTGTGGCCCACCTGTTGGCGCAATGATGAGTTGGGAGGTGCGTTTGACTGAGCGGCTTCACCATGGGGAGTGACTGGGTCTGGTTTGATCTTTTTAGGAGTAGAGATGTTTGTCATGTCTGTTGTTTGAACATCTTTAATGTAGCAGGGTTGTTGAACTTGTCAGTGATGTTTCTTTTTATATTTGAAATATGTGCGTTTTGTGAATGTGAGTTGTTTTCATATATAGAGTTCAAGAAGTACTGATTTTTTTTTTTGATTTGCGCAGAGGGATGGAATGCCTGCAGAGGACTTGGAGGAGGAATTTTTCAACCTGTTCCAAGATTATTATAATTTCAGATACGGTATGTACGAGTATGCTAGGGATCTGGACAAGTACTGCAATAGGGCTGAGTATAGGAAACCACCCTTGACTGAGTGGGTTGGAATGGGTAGAGAGGAAGTTGGCCAATAGTATAACACAACATGTTTAGAATGAGCTTAACTATGTTCTATAGGTGCATGATTTATTGACAAGAAAATATGGCCTTAAATCTACAACCAATTAAGTCTACCTCTATCGAGGCTCTAGGAATGTTCCTTTGGATCCTTGGTGCTCCACAATCAGTTAGGCAAGCTGAGGACAGATTTGAGAAATCTCTAGGCACAGTTGACAACCTTTTTTACAGAGTGTTGAAGTCCATGGTCAAGCTTGCCGACGAGATCATTAAACCTCGGGACCCAAAAATTCAGCACTAGGCATGCCAGGGTGAGGAACCGTCGGTTCTATCCCGAATTCAAGAATTGCATAGGGGCTATAGATGGCGCTCACATTCCTTTGGTGGTGCCAACTGATAAGTTTGTTCAGCACCTGTGTCGCAAGGGCAGGACAACCCAAAGTGTGATGGCTGCTTGTGACTTGAAATGATCTTTACATTTGTCCTTGCTGCAGCCTGGTTCTGCTCATGACATTAGAGTGTTTGTTGGTGCAATGTCGACAACATACAACAATGTCTTCCCTCATCCACCTTTAGTGTACACACCTAGCTGTTAGTTCGTAACAGTTCTCTAATTGAAACTCTTGACACTTACAGGTACTTCATCTAGGGAAGTAGTACCTGGTGAATGCTGGCTATCCAAACCGTCCCGGTTACCTTGGTCCTCAGAAGGGAAGCAAGTATCTTCAATACTTTCAAAACGCAGCAAAACCACTTGGTAGAAAGGAGATATTCAACTATGCGCCTATAAATGCATTTCATGACTCCTTTCCACTCTGGCTGATGAATAGGTTGTGCCAAATGTGAACATGCTGTATGTATTTGTTGAGCACATGTAATATTTTCGTGACAAATGTGAACATGCTTTATGTATTTGTTGAGCACATGTAATATTTTTCGGACGTGTATGTTTGAGGGCATATTTTTTTACTTGTTGAGGACGTGTAATAAATTTTTGGATGGCCCTGGACAACCTGTGAGACTATTTGTTTGCTGTAAAATGTATGATTGTAGGATATATTGCTAGGTTGTGCTGCCTTTTTCAATGTGATGGTGTATTGCTTCTTATTTTCCCTTCATACATGTTGCATCGTGTTTTAATTTATTGCCTCACTCTTTTTGTTGCACCCCACAATTTCATATACATAGGAGGAGCTCTCACACTTCCTAAATGTATGCAATATATAATGGCATTTCATGGACTTGAATGAATTCAATTCTATATGCTTATGAATTGAAATGTGATTTAGTTGTAATTTATTTTGTAAGCTTTCATTTGATTGTCACCAATCACCAAAAAGGGGGAGATTGAAACTGCATTTGCCCCCCGTCGTGGGTTTTGGTGGATTAATGACAAGCAATCCGAGGTCGATCTAGTGCGTCAACAAGTGAGAGCAGGTTTAATTTGAATAAAGTGATGCATATATATGAGGAATGACACCCTCCAATTTTATTCAAAGATGATGAGTTATATATGGCTTTTTTTTAGCACATATCGAAGCACTTTTTATATATATATATATTTCGCTTCTGAGTATACTGATTAAAACACCTCACTACAAATAGGGGTCTGAAGTATTGATCTTGCAGGTGTGTCTCAATGCATGCTCTTGTATGTAATGGCAAACTAACCCTTTAGCCATACATCCTTGCGGAGAAGGTCTAAGCAAAAAATGGTTTTTGATTTTCTTAATATTCAAAACTGGAGATCTGGTCCTCCAGACCAGAGCTCTGGTCCCTCCTCTGGACCGGAGGTCTAGAAGTTTCGCTAAAAAATATTTTTACAAAACGTGAGGGTCGGGTGGTCGATCTACTTCTCCAAACCAGAGCTCTGGACGAAGTTTCACTAAAAATAATTTTTACACTCTCGAGCGTCGAGCAGAGGTGTGGTGCTTCAACCGGAGCTCTGGTTTGCGCAGACAGCTGACTTGCTCTACCGCGCGTGCGTGAGTACGTGTGTGTGTGTGTGTCTAGTCAGAAAAAGCGCAACGCAGTGAAAACCGGCCAAACACATTGAGGCGCGCTTGCGCGATCATTATATGAGAGGAGCTGACACCTGAATTCTCTAGCAAATTATATATGAGACACGTACTCTCTTGTTATTCAACTCCTTTAGGCCCCAAGGTCCCTCTTCTCCCAGCTTAATTCGAATCATCATGCATACCATGCCAACCTGACTTGCCAGCAGGAAAACATAGAAATGATAACAGGTTAATTAAGCAACCCAAACATTCATACAACATGTCACAGTTCCCCGGATTCTAGAAGAAAAACTCCAGATTACATATGAATAGCATCAGTGGGAGATCCCAACACCAAGCGTCGCCCACGTACCCTCAGTGTGAGCATAAGAGGGAAAGAATTATTGGCGAATCCATTTCAAAAGATAATGATTTGCGAGCTAATGAAGAGCATGCAACATGTTCATTCAGCCAACGAGACGAATGAATACTCTTGGATAGCGCTGTGGTAACCTCCGCCCACTCTAAACCCCAGCCTCCTTGGTTCGAACCACGCGGGAGTCATACTTTTTTTACCAATTCTTTTTTTGCCCTTTTCTTTTATTTATTTAGATTGTAAAAAATGGAAATTTACAAATCGGTTTGTAAATTGTTTCACCTCACTTTTTTCAAAACTTATTATTGCATTTTTCAAACTATCTTGTAGTTAATATAAATTAACCTTGTTACTTAGTGGTAGATGTTCGTACTTTGTGGGGGATGATGTGTAGTACAACTTTCTCCAAATCATTTGAAACTTTAAGTGTATTTAGAACAAGTTTACCCATTAATGTAATTACTTGCTGAATTACTAAAGAATAAATGGTAAAAAAAGTTTCCCTTTGAGAAGATCTGGAATCCACGATGGACGCCACCCATCATCACCTCCACTACTCGTAGCCCTAGTAGGATTCTTGCACGTCATGACTGACAAGCAAGAAAACTCCCCTGACTCAAAGAGTTGCAAGATCAATTGTCAATTGCCAAGAGAGGATGAACTGCGGTTGATCAATTCAACCAAGCACTTTCACTTAGCCACTGCCATCTGCCAAGATCAACTGCGCATATCATGTGCCATTATTGCTGCCCCAGCTGACAGGCTTGGCCTCAACCCATACCCATAGGCTTGGCCGGGTTCTCTGCCACTGACCACTGTCAAGAACTGCCCTCGTGATCCATGACTCCACTATAGGTGCACGATGGGCTTGTGCTCCCGGTTGGGAACCCCCTTTTGTCTCAGTTTTCCAACCGACGAGACTGCTATTCCCGGACTATACCCCTTCAATCCTGCTTTGGCAACCGGGATTAGAGTTGTATCTCTAGTCCCGGTTTGAGTAATCAACCAGGACTAGAGGTGGCACCAGCCACATGCAGTTGCAATAGCCTGCCACATAGGAAATTTTTATCCAGGTTGGTATAACCAACCGGGGTTAGCTCTCTCTTTTTCATTTTTTTCTTTTCTTTTCTTTTAGCTTTTTTCTTTTGTAGTTCCTTTTTGCATTGATATTATTGGAAACATACTCCCTCCGTACTAAAAAAGGTTGTCGTTTTGGACAAGGTTTGAGTCAAACATTGGGAATATAAATCATGAATAACTTTTAAATTGTTGGATTTGGAGATATGAAAATTATATAAATAGATTTGTTTTGAAAAAGGCTTTCATAAAAGTATACATATATCACTTTATAATAAATATTTTTATAAAAATAAGAGGTCAAAATTGTACTTTGGAGACCGTGTCGCTTTCCAAAACGTCGAGCTTTTTTAGTACGGAGGGAGTATCTTAAGAGTGAAACTAAATACGAACTTATTACATTTACATTGTGATCATTCACCATTCATCAAGTTTATACAAACCATATCAATAACTCAAAACAAGTCATTACATCTCACTAAATCGGGCATCCCAAGTTCCATTACACACAAGCCCTGGTACTCCCCATTCAAAGGCAATTTCGGTTTCCTGCTCTCCCTCAGCACTTCCCGCACTCAACAAGCTAAGTCCGCCGAAAACAAAATCCTGCGCGCCCCTGATCATTGGCCGATCAAATCGAAATAGAAAAAAAAAAGAAAGAAAGGAAAAAAGGTCCTCGCTTCGCTCACCTTGCTAGCTAGCGACTGTATGATCATGATTGTCATATTGTGATCATTGTTAATTATGTGATGTTGGTTGATGACTGATCACAACGTTGGCAATTCAGTATACGTGCCCACAAATGAATTAATTTTTGCATCTACCACCTCTAGTCCCAAAACCAGAGCTCTGGTATCTTTTTAGTAGGTATCCACTTTTCCATCTCGAGCGCTCATCCCGGACCTCCGTTCCCTCCAGCAGAGCTCTGGTCTCAAATTTTTAGTGCCTTTTTTTCCCCATCTGTGAGCTCATCCCAGACTAAGGACCTTTGGTTTAGGTTTTCAGCTCACCAGGCATCATCATCCTCGACTCGCCTCGCTGCCTCCTCGACTCCGCGTCACGTAGCGCCGTCTCCTCGACCTCCCGTCCGGCCGTCCCGCATCGCCTCCACGTCGTGCCGCCTCGCCCTCGCCTCCACGCCGCATCGCCTCCACGCAGCGCCGCCTCCACAGCCGGACAGGGTGGCCGCCAGGAGCACCGCCCACCGGCCTGCAGGCCCAAGCCGCCGCCCAGCCAGATCCAGCAGGGGCGCAGCGGCCGCCGGCCATCGTCCACCGCCCAGGCCCCAGCCGCAGCGCCCAGGTCTCAGCATCGAAAGTCGAAGGGCTATAGCTACGCGATTGCCGATTGGAGGCTGCAGGGGTGAGAACTGTTCTGACTTCTGATCCCCTCTTTATTTCTTTTCTTTTCTTTTCATTATTAGATTCAGATGTTCAGTGATGATGGAATTGATGGGGAACTGAGTCTTGGTTCTAGGGTTCTTGGTCCCTTTACCGGCCTCCAGTAGTCTGCTAGAACTGATGGAGTTCTCTGTACCGCTGGATGCTGTGCTTTCTTAAAAGCTGAGGGAAACCTTTCTTAAAAAAAAAAAAAGAACTGATGGATGGTGGAGTATGTTTCATGCCATACTTATCCTGTGGGAGTTGTAGTGTTGTGGGTTTGTTGGCCTCACTGCAATGTAATGTGATTGCTCTTTTCTGAAATCAATGAATTGCCTTATTGTTGCAAAGATTTGCTGTCTGTTCTATAATTCTGAAATCAATGAATGACCCTGTTTTAAAATGAATGAGCTCGGCCAGACCTCCGGTTTGCCCGTACTCTAGTGGTTCACATCGTGATCTCTTGGTCCTTTCTTTATCGTGCAGGCATGGGTCGTGCGAAATCAAGGAAGGTCGATTCCACCGACTTCCCTCGAGCTGATGATGAACTGGTTGTGGCGTCTCGCCGCAAGGCCACCCTCAAGAAGCTCAACTCTCGTGGCCGTGGTGGCAGGGGGAGCAGTGGTGACATTCCAGTTGCGGAGCCCGCGCCC
Source organism: Cymbopogon flexuosus (assembly GCA_027790015.1). Classification (NCBI taxonomy): domain Eukaryota; kingdom Viridiplantae; phylum Streptophyta; class Magnoliopsida; order Poales; family Poaceae; genus Cymbopogon; species Cymbopogon flexuosus. Next base: position 11,529 of record JAKNSH010066251.1, read on the forward strand.
TGTGCTCAACCCGCTCGGCATTGCTCCTCTGTACGTCGCTCCATGGACAAGCGCAAGGGCAAGGCTGCTGCTGAAGCACATGAGGAGGGCCTCACTGATTTCTCTACATGGACTAAGTCGACGTCACAGTTGGTATTACATTGTGCTAAAACCTCTTTGCAGTTTAATACTCACTATCCTAAATCAGTCGACTATAGTGAGTCATCGTCTGGGGTGAAGAATCTTCGATTTCAAGATCCTTTCAAGTATGTCAAAGATGACCTAGTTGATGATTATCGCTTTCACAATCAGTTTCAACTTGAATATTACAACTCGATGTTTATAGACAAAAGCAACAAGATTTTTAGGCACAAATACATTGATTGGAATGGTTGCTTGGACATCAATGATGAAACCCTCTCTCAAGTCTTAACCATGCTAGAAGCTAAGGGTTGCAAGGACATCATGTGCTTTAGATATAATTGGTCCGATGAAGTCATCGCCCAATTCTATGCAACTCTTTGGATCTCTCAGGATGCAGACAAAAGCCGGTTAAGTCAAGTCATGCATTTTAGCATTGAGGGTGTAGGTTATGAATGCTCATATGTTAGGTTTGCCACCATTCTTGGCTTCACTCGTGCTGACTTTGACAATGATAAGAAAATGGTCTTTAGTACCTGCAAAGTGCCATCAGATCAGGCTATTGCTCACATGTATGTTGATGGTGCATCAGATGTCAACTTTGGTTCAACCCATAATATGAAGCCATTCTTTCAGTACCTCAATCATTTGTTTCGCCAAACTATTTGTCCCAAAGCTGGTGGTACTACTTCTATTCAGTCATATCTAAAGCTTGCTCTTGACTGTTTCGGTATTGGTAATAAGCAATTTTGTGTATTTGATTTGATTTGGACTGGAATACTGGCTTGTAGTTGGAACCATCAAAAGAGCATTGTTCATGCACCGTATATTATGAAAATGATTGAGAATGTTACTAAGACAGACCATGTGACTGAGGTGGTTCACCGTTCTTATATTCCCTCAAAGATTAATTTGGAAGCTCAGTCGAAGCGCAGTCTATCACGTGGTACATCTCAGGAAATTCCCAATGCTCCTCATGCTACTTCTCCAACTCCAACTTGTCCTCCTTCCCAGCGCCATGAGAAGCCCGACTTGGTTGAGATGATGCTAAAAACTGTTATTGAAGTTTGTGCCACTTCAGCTGAACGACAACATCAGTTTGAGGTGCGTATAACTGAGTTCATGAAGAGGATGGATAGTCGCACTCGGCTGTTGTGTCAGCAAGCCAATATTCCAGTATCTCCACCTCATGAGGATGCATTTGTAGTGCCTCCTCCCCAGCAGATAGTGGATCCCTCCACTTCCCACCATGATTCCCAGTCTGCTCAGGAGGAAGCATATGAGGACGCTCCTCCAGAGGATACTGATGCTATTTGGGATGCTGCAGCGAGTGCACACGGTCTCCGGCAGTCTCAGCCGTGGGACACATGGCAGCAGGCCCAACAGTTCAGTCAGCCATCACAGCAACACGTCCAGCAGACCCAGTTGGATCGACAACAGTAGATCGAGCAGCCCAATTCACAGCAGCAGGTCAGAGAGCAACATGTGGCAGCGGCAGGACTTGGTTTTCCGTCTCAGCAGCCTGCTCGTCCCTCCAGCAGTGAGTTTGCAGAGTTCGTCTTTAGTGCGATCTTGGTGACATCCCATCCTCATCAGCTCGTCCTTCCTCTTCCAGTGATCTCCATGACTTTGACATATTTTGAGTTTTTTCTCATTTATTCCCTTTTTGGCGCTTGACGACAAAGGGGGAGAATATTTATTGTGTTTCCATGTCAGAGTGGTTATCTAGATCTAACTATATATCTTGCTGTGTTTGGACCATAAATATCTTGAGACATTTATGTATGGGCATTGTAAGACTTTTTGTGTGTTGGACAATGTATGATTGTAAGCTAACTTCTGATTTTATTTATGTAAGGTTATATTGCTAGTTTGTGCCCCTCTTTTTTTTTTCAACGAAGCTCCTGTTTACCCCTATTATGTTGCTGAATAATACTCTTCTCTCTCCTATTGCTGAGATGTGATAATTCATGCATCTGTGTGACATTAACTGTGTTTATGTGGATTGTTAACTAAAATGTTGCTGATTTTTTTGAAAATAAACCACGCAAAAAAAAAAGAGAGCTTGTTGCTAGAAAATAGGGGTAAAAATATAACATAATAAAACAGAGGTAAAAATGTTTGGGCAAAGTCGTTCTTTTGTCCAAAGGTTAACACTGTTAGTGGGACTTAACAAACTAGCTAGGGGTAAAGTCTTCCTTCATTTACAAATTATAGGGGTAAAATTTCGAATTTAAGAAAGGGAAAAATTACAAATTTACTTAAAACTAGCAAATATGCCCGTGCGTTGCAACGGGAGTCGCAATGATTTTTTTTTTCTCGAGAGCCCAAAACGACCGTAGGGCTTGGAGTTTGTTTTATAGCCACAAATTTAGTCATGCCATAGATTTTTTTTTTACGTGGCTTATAATATTGCAAAGCCCATGATAAAATGGTCTATTGATATGCATGGCCAGGTGGCTTGCTGGGCATATATGCAGATAATATATAATCTTATATTCTAGAAGAATTCAGAGAGGATACATACGTATCTCTTTGAAGTAAATCCATGTGCGATACGATAACTTT
>JAKNSH010066367.1:0-18080 GCA_027790015.1 Cymbopogon flexuosus
CTTGCTCTTTCAAGTTGTTCTTACGGAAAACTCCAATCTAGATCCACAACCGCGGTAGGTCTTTTTGCCAATCACATCTATGCCATAAAATGATTATTGTTTGCTTTAGGTGTTGAAACATAACTGTGGAACCTGTCGAAATTGATGGAACTTCCAATGTTAGTCCCCAACGAGGAAGAAATTTGGTGGAATATATGAGATCGGCCCTCGCAAAAAGTTCCTTTAAATAAACTAATATACCTCTCTCTCAAAAAAAAAAACATGCTTTGTTTTTACCTACTCTGCATCCGAATGGCTCTGAAAACTCGTCACAATTTCAACCGGGGCCTCGTTTAGTTCCCAAATTTTTCCCCCAAATTCACTATGTAAAAAGAAGATTCTCCGTCACATCAAAATGCTGGCAAATGCATGGAGTACTAAATAAAGATAAAATAAAAAACTAATTGCACAGTTTTGTTGTACTTTGCGAGACGAATATTTTAAGCCTAATTAATCAATGTTTGGATAATTATTATCAAATAAAAACAAAATTGCTACAGTAGTAAACAGTGCCAAACAGTGATTTTGGAACACCAAATTTTGGCATCTAAACCAGGCCCCGTAAGCATGCAAATTGACAAGCAAATAAAATAAACTCTCGTATCACTGCCTGCCCCCACTACGTTCCAACGAAGCCTCTTTGTAAAGAGTGACAGGAGAGTCGTTTATTTAATCTAACGGAGAGTGACAGGATATATTTTCACTTACTGCTAATCTAAGCAAAACCAAAGCCAAACCGTTACCATCACAAACCGGCCACTAGTAGTAGACTAGTAGTACCATTGAAACTGCCGACACCACCAACCAAATCAACCGTGAGAGAGGCGCGACGAGACGAGAGTACAAGAAGCGTAAAAAAAAGGATTCGGAGACCAGTGAAACGCAGTGGAAATGCGAATGACGGCACGAGAGGAGACCGTGACAAGTGCCACCCCCAAAAATATACGTGCAGCGTCACCGGTCTCGTCCCGTCGTCAGAAACGTGCTCCTCCCATTTCTGATGAATGAACGAATGGTTCACTTCACCCCCAAAACCGACTGAAAAGCGACGGCGTGCGGGCCCCGCGTTGCCGTCTCCCGTTTCCCACCCAAGCCAAGCGGACCAAGCCAACCACCCCGCGCTCGTGCGCCTCACGCGCGGCGGCGGTGGCGACGGCGAGCGGCGCCGACCGGGACGGGACGCGGGACGGGACGAGCCGGGATCGCTGCCTTGCCTCGCCTGCTCGTACAGTACAGTGTAAACACGCAGGGCCGCAGAGCAGCCTCGTGGTGGCCTCACCGCCAGGTCCGCCCACCGCATCGTGCCCTCTCTTCTGCGGCCGCTGTTGCCTGTGCTCTCTGCTGTGGCCAAGATGTGGCTGGCAATACCGCAATACTGTACGGAGTACGTACTGCTACGAGGCTTCACGAGCAGTGATTGTTTGCACTTTGCAAGGGTACTTATCTTTTTATGAATGGACCCGCGTCTAGGAATCAGCTTCTCTTCGATTTCAGCTTTACTCTAATGTGTTTGGCTTTGGTGTTGACTTGAAAATCTAATAATACATATAAACGAATTTGATTTGATTGATCAGTTGCCGGTATGAGCAGTTTTTTTACACGATATATCAGGATGTGTTTCCTTCATGTAGTTTCTTCACGACCTTGTGATATCCGTAACGGCGTTCTTGTCCATACATATTTAAGACGAAGATACATCAGATGTGTCTGATTTCAGTTATATTGTACTTGGCTGCTACTGCATTAATTAAGCAATGATTAACAATGGTAGGCGTTTCCTGAGTGCTTGCTGTAGCAACAATCACAGCACTACTACAGCCTGCAGACAATCTTATCCGAGCAAAGCTACTATCCTCAGCCGTGTAAGGGCAACCACAATGTCCTCCAAAAGTGGTCCATAAGCATTTAAATGTTTTGTATGGGATAGCTGAGACATTGTGGGAGTGGTCTATAAGGTGATCCATGACATCAGGTACCCATATGGCTATGGACTGCCCATAAGAATTAAAAAACAATACTTTTTCTCTTTCCTTCATCTTCTAACACCGGTTTGCTACATGTGCTTCCTCTCTAAAGATAGAACAGTAGTGCCTTGTAGATTTTTTTTGTTTAATTGGGCCTCACTTTTTGGTCTATATGAACCTCAACATTATGGAACCAGACCATAATTATAGAACACTTACACAGGTCCTACTCCTATGGACCAAATAGTTCATATACATTGAGGTTGCTCTAAAAAGTGCTTATCTACGTGAGATGAGCGTAGAATAACATGAAGGACGATGTACCCAGAATAGAAAGAAAAAAGAAGGCGCAGGGAAGGCAACAGACGAGTTGGCCTCAGAGGAGCACAAAACGTGCGAGAGACATCGTCACTGTGAAAGGTCACCAGCTCACCTCCGTCTTTCACGAATCCCGTCGCGAACAGCGGGCGTCCCAGAGGATCCAGCCGATGGCCGCCACGGCATCGCTTCCCTTCACGCGGTTGGCCAGGTCCCGTGCGTGGTGTTTGGCCCCGCGCACCAGCTGGGTTGTGGTAATCCGGGCCTAATCAAGCACTCCAATCCCCACGCCTCCGAGCCTACTCCTCTGGCTCCGAACCTCTCTGTGCCAAATCACAGATTGGCCCTTCGGCCTTTGGAAAATATTGTCATGAACTAGCACAAACATCTTTATTCATTACCTTCTTTCCCTGAAAATATTATGGTTACCTTATACTACAAAATTAGAAAAAAGCAAATTATCTACAAACTATACTTTCATAAAGAGGCCCTTGCAGAGAGAAACTTATTTATAGCATAAAGTGTAGAATTTCTATGCTATTTTTGCTACCACCTTCTAAATGTCGACTCTCACTCTTATTTAGACTACAAAATGGTTGCAATTAATGTCATATATCTTATATTAACTTCAACTCTTGTGATAAAAGTTACTTATAAATTATAGTAACTAATGAACATGGAAATATACTATTAATTATAGATTCATCACTACAGCACCCATGGTAAAAATTAATTTATTCGTCACTACTCTCAACCCGATCTTTATTGCATACGACCTTAATTGTATATAAATATAATAATGCATACATACCTACTCACACTGCATCTTTTTTAGTAACTTTGTACATGTGGCATTCCTAAATCTATCTCTTGCTTAGTACCATAATTTTTTTATGGGCCTAATCACTTGTATTTTTAAGAACGAGTATTTATCCATTCAGTCGATCGTGGTTCTAAGAACAAGCTGGTCTACATTTAGGTGTAATTATTATTGTTGTTAAGGTAAAAAATAAGAAGACATGTTTAGAGTACAAAGCATAATGCAAAAACATTCATATAAGAACTTAGCCTGAATGAGAGGTACATAGTAATATTAATAACAATAAGCAAGATGCAAAACATTCATATATGGAACATTCATACAGGAACTCAACCTTAATGAGAGGTACATAATAATATTTATGGCAATAAAGTAAGATGCAAAACATTCACATATCTGCACATAATATAACAATAACATATGCACTCTTTTGAGGAGTCAAGCAAACTTAATACCATTTTTTAAATATATAATCAAATTTAAAATTAGTTGACTTCTCAAATGCTAGATGTACATTTATTTGAGATCGAGAAAGATGCTTACTATTAATTGAAAGATATCCGTTAATATGCTAACAATATCTAATTAGTATCATAAACTTAATACCTTTTTAATATATTTAATCAAATATAAAACTAGTTGACTTCTCACATGTACATTTTTTATTTATTTGACTTCTCACACTTCATTTTTTTATTCAGTTGACTTCTCAATTTTGCATGAGTACTAATGGAAGGAGATCCCTTGAGATAGTACTGTACGAGGAGTAATGCATCCACAAGGTAATTAATAGTGTAACCGAGGACCCCCTTGCAAATTTGTCTGGCGCCTGCCTGTCATCCGAACCTTCCTGAACCGGAGTCCCACCGAGCCAGCCTCGCACCCATGCCTCTCTCTTCTCCTTCGCTCTGCCTAGTTTGCCTATTCATTTCTTTCTCTCTTTCTCTCTCATCTACTCCTAGCAGTAGTAACTCCTCTTCGCTTCTTCCGAAGCGGCGCGGGCGGAAGCGAGCTCACACCGCCGTAGCGCGCGCGCGCGCGCGCTCCACCCACCACCAAATTCCGCCGCCGAGCTCGCCGCGAGCGCCGACGCGGCCACCCCCCGATCAGGCATTGGAACGCCGTCCCCGCTCGCCGCCCGCACGGCGGCTCGTCGCGGTAAATTTTCTCGAGGCCGCCGTCTGTGACCCCGCTCCCTCGGCCACGAGATCACTCCCAGCCGGTAATGTGGGCTCTGATCCCTTGTTTCCCCTCGAGGTTCGGACCGAATCGCCTGGCCCCGCCGCTAATTTCTGCTGGTTTTGCCTCTCTGTCTCGTCCCGCTTCGCCGCCGGTCGCAGAATGGCGCAGAGCAACTGGGAAGCGGATAAGATGTGAGCGATTCTGATGTGTTGTCCCCGTGAGAATTTTGTTGCCCCCCTCGCTCGGTCTGGGCTGATTCTGTTGCTTGTTGTGCAGGCTCGACGTGTATATCTATGACTACCTGCTGAAGAGGAACCTGCAGACGACGGCTAAGGCTTTCATGGCCGAGGGAAAGGTTGCTGCTGATCCAGTCGGTAATTGTTGCCTCCTCTTCTGTTGCTTCGCCCTTTTGCATGTGCTAGGTTTTGATCGTGACAGCGGAAAAGAGTTTAGCTATTGGTTGTGGGTGTCAATTCGAATTTTGAACTAGAGTTGGCAGTGTTTTTCAGCTCTGATATGAGTTTTCAGTCTGGAATGCGCCTTAGATTTTTATCTTTCTTTTTATGTGTGGCTGAAGTAGGGCAGGATTGGAATCTGAATTGATCTACAGTTTGGTTTTCAGCCAAACGGGAGTGTAGGCAATGTCAATTGAAAGGGGTCTGGAGAGCTTTGTGACAATTTAGACAGAGAAGTTCTGAAGCAATATGGTGGGTGTGAGGGTTGAAGAGGAGCCAGTTTGAGATGGGTTCATAACTTTTCGCGGGATTTTGTTTTCCTATATATGCAGATAATGGTTGTTGTTAGCTGCCGTTGTCTAGAGGATTGATGGTGTTTACGTCTACGCATGCTAATTGGGAATCTACACATGCTAATTGGGAATATAATAAATTTAGAACTCCAGATGCAATAGTGGGTGGTGTCGAGAGGATTTCTATTGTCTAGAGGATTGTCGTGTTGCTGAGAGGTGCTCTAGTGGGAATGTAATAAATTTAGAACTCCGAATGCCAGTAGTGCACTTTATATATGCTACTATTCTTTGTCTAGCCTTCTTGTTTGAATTATATTTATTCCGAATGCCAGTGGTGTCGAGAGAATGGGTGTTGTTATCGTATTGATGGATTGTAGATGTGTGCAAAGCTATTAGTGGCGATTTAGCTAAATGCTAATGCTATTCAATTGAATCATCTCAACATGTTATGTTTTTCTCAAGTGTCAAAGCTTTGCCTGAATGTTCAAACTAGCTGGTTTACTACTATTATTGCTTGTTCTTGATATGCTTTTGGGAAAGCTATTGGAGTCTTCGTGGTAGGGACAAATCTGGACCGGATACGAATGGATATTATTACTGTTATGGATACAAGTATGGGTAGTTTCTTTCTAGGATTTGGACTGGATAGTGTCATACATTGATACCCATCCCACATATCAGAAATCTTAGTATCAGATTCAGATGTGGTACAGATATTAAATGGCCAGATTCATATACGGATTATCCATTTAGTATTTGAACCCGTTTTGGATGGATGGATATCAGGAACTATCCGCCCTGTTTTCTTCCCTATATATAGGGATTTTACTTCCCAACACAATCTCCCATACCAAATTAGAAATTAACATTACGCTTCAACGTGCTAATTTATTTATAGTAGCATAGATTTTGAATTTTTTTTATCTTTTATGTAACTGGGTGACACATACAACTGTGGAACTCATCGTTCATAAATAAAACTGCAGCTGTGTAGCAAAATTGGATCCCCATAACCTTCTATGCAAAGTATGCAGTAGAAACCACTGTTCTGTGTAGTCGATTATGATTTGATAAGTAATAATTGATCCAGTTTGGTTATCATCTGAAGTGTGGATCTTATGTTCAAGGGCCTACATGCATTGAGCAAACAAGCAGTACCAACATGATTTGGCATATTGTTCAGATGTGTGGTAGGACTAGAATGCCAGCAAATAGGGTAGGGTCCAGTTTTGAAATTGTTAATATCCTTATGAAATGGTTATCGAAATAGTACCAATGTCCCATGGCCAGTTCAGTCCCAGATAGACTTCTTGCTTACGAAAGACAGAATATTAGAAAAGGGTAACTGGTACAGCTGCTGTTACACTAGGAGTATAAAACCTTCATTCCGTACTATCTGAAAGATGCTATGTTGTAAATATCTCAAACCCTGGTAAGTAGTGAAGGACTGAGTTTGGAACGATGATGTATACGACAGATGCCTACCCATTCCAAGATTCATGTGATGTTTTTGTAACTATTTCTCTATATTATTTGTTTGCCCAGGGGATCCATCAGTTTGACTATGTTATGCTTGACTTGTGAATTGTGATGCAGCAATTGATGCTCCTGGAGGGTTTCTCTTTGAGTGGTGGTCTGTGTTTTGGGATATATTCATCGCAAGGACAAATGAAAAGCATTCTGAGGTTGCAGCGGCATACCTAGAGGTAGCTTGAGATTTCTTAATTTACAATGCACCTCTTGTTTTTCGAATCTCACTGAGTGTGAACCTCTGTTCTGTTGGAGATAGGCACAACAAATAAAAGCAAGAGAGCACCAGCAGCAAATGCAGATGCAGCAATTGCAACTCATGCATCAAAGACATGCTCAACTTCAGCGAACTAATGCGAATCATCCTTCACTTAATGGTCCAATAAATGCTTTAAACTCTGATGCCATTTTGGGGCCATCAACAGCTAGTGTCTTGGCTGCCAAGATGTATGAAGAGCGCTTGAAGCATCCACATTCAATGGAGTCGGAGGGATCTCAACTTATCGAAGCTAGTAGAATGGCTCTTCTCAAGTCAGCAACAAACCATGCAGGGTGCTCCACCAACCCCCATTTTTCTCTTACACACTTCTATAAAAGGAAACAGAAAGATAGTTAGAATTGAAACATCTGAGATACTCACTGAACTTATTGTTTTTGTGGAATTAGGCAATTAGTTCCAGGGACTCCTGGAAATGTGTCTACAACTCTGCAGCAAATCCAGGCTCGAAATCAGCAAACCATTGTAGGTTATTGGTTCCACCATGTGCCTAACTCTGCAGTTTCTTACACTAGTTCACTAAATGTATGCACTGATAACCTGAATGTTCTAACTTCTAACAGGATATCAAGAATGAAGGTAACATGGGAGTACCCCAGAGATCTTTACCCATGGATCCATCATCGTTATATGGACAGGGAATAATTCAGCCTAAACCTGGATTGAGCGGTGCAGGTGCGACCTTTCTCTTGTTTCTTGTGAATTCCTCTTATGTTGCAAATTTATCTGAGGAAGCCTTAAAATGTCCTTCTTTAGAATACTGGTACTTCTTTAGAATGTCCTTTACAGCTGCTGCCTGCAGATGCATACCCCTCCAGTTGCAAATGATGAACCAAGTTGGTTATGAACATTGTCATGGTCCCCCAAGTGTAGCTTTGAGCTACAGTTTCTATCCTAATATAATTAGAAATTACAACAAAACTGTAATATATGTAGTTGCTGTTGGAGATAAATCTGTCATCATTTTGAAATGTTCAATCTCAATATACAAAATTTGTATCAATGGTGTTGCTTTGGATGCAAGCAACAAAACTTTTTTTTACAGTTGTAAATTAATATCATTTTTTTGTTTGCAAATTTATATTGAAAAGTTAGCTGCATCTCTCATTGAACTGCAGTCCTGTTGTCCTGTCATTCTTGCACTGTAATAGGATCCTGACAAGGTTTTGGAACTCAGCAATCCACATTCCTGGACTATGCCCCTCTTGCTATCCTTGCTGTCGTTGATACATTGTTTCTTTGAGCATTTTATCTCTTTTCTGGCTTTTGTTAGGTTTCATCTCTAGCCCCAACTTCATGGGGAGTTGGAAGTCAGTCAGTCTTTGTTGTTGTTGACTTGTTGTGCTAACTTTTGATGGCATACATTGTGCCGTACCAGTGCAATGTAGTACCAGATGGCAAGTGATGTTGGCAAGTGATGTGTAGTTCACTACAATGGTTCTTCTTTTGGTTTATCAGGGTGTTTATGATGTGACTGATCCATTTCAAGAACATCATATATTTGACAATCTTTCTGTTTCAGTTTTTTAATACCTCATATTTTGAACAGGACTCAACCAAGGTGTGAGCGGTTTACCATTGAAGGGCTGGCCATTAACTGTAAGCTATGGAAACAAAATGTCACCTTATGTGTGCATATTTTGTTTTGGAACCTGACCACCTATGAATATCCATGCTGCCACCTAACAGGGAATTGATCAATTAAGGCCGAATTTGGGTGCTCAAATGCAGAAGCCGTTTCTTTCAACACAGTCACAGTTCCAACTTATGTCCCCACAGCAGCAGCAACAATACTTAGCACAGGCCCAAGCACAAGGGAACCTTGGCAACTCAACTAATTATGGGGATATGGATCCCCGCAGACTTACAGCGTTGACCAGGGGTGGGTTGAATGGTAAAGATGGTCAACCTGCAGGAACTGATGGGTGTATTAGTTCCCCTATGCAATCCAGTTCACCCAAAGTCAGACCAGACCAAGAGTATCTCATGAAGGTTGGATTGCTGTAGATGTGTTCTCTTGAGTCTTAAGTTTGTCCATTCTCTGGCTCTAGTTGTTGGTGTCTTACTATATCTGAAAACTGTCCAGATGCAGCAGACATCTTCACAGCAACCCCAGGAGCAGCTTCAACAGCAGCAGCAGAACCAGCAGCAGCAACAGAGTCAGCAACAACAAATACAGCAGGTACTGAAAGTATGCCAAACCTATCGTTTATTGTTCTATTCTTGAACTATGGGCTTTCCCCTGTTGATCTGAAACTTTAAATTTGTTGCTCTTCTATCAACAAATTAAAGTTACTTACATGTAAAATATAGAGTGCACATTGGGACTGATATGTTTATCTGAGGAAGCCTTAAAATAAAACTGGATGTTGGGTGGTGATGTTCAGATGAAGGAAGCGTTCTTATGAAGATGCTGAAATGACATGAGATCGTTCATGGAGGAAGCAATAGTTTTCTTGAAAATATGATGACAAAAGCGAATGTCACAGTGATGTGTAAAGAACAGTGCTCAACTGCTCATGGCATCAGATTCAGTGGAATATAAAGTTTGGATGCTTATTGCAATTGTGCAAATCCTGCCAGTGTGAAACTATAATCTGCAACAATGGGGTTAGCACTCGGAGAATTAATGATAAAAAAATTTCGTGATTACATTATCATGCATGCATTCATCGTATCCTAATATACAATATGATAAAAGTTGGTGCGATCAGCTGGGGTGTTGTTTGGAATGCCCTGCCCCCTGTTTCTGCATCTATGATGAACTCTATGGCTTTGAAAGTTAAAATTAGCTGACTGTTTTAGAATATGCCACATGTTATTTGCGATATTTTCTGCCTTTGCATATATTGAGGTCTGTTTGTCCAAATAAGTTGACATAACTTATCTTTTTTGTATGCTGGAGACCAATTTTGAAACTATGATATGTAAATTTGCATACTGTAAACCTGTAAGAAAGAATTTATTTTCTTTTGTTGGTGCATAGTATATGATCCCTGGGAACTAAAGCTGAATAGTTGGCTATTTACTCTTTTCTTTATTTCACTGCATGAGTAACTACAAATTTTTATGTTAAAAAAAAGTCACTACAAATTTGTTCTTAAGGACCGATGTGCTTGCCACTGACATTATACCTCGTTCTGTAATTATTTGTTATTTCCAGAACAATAGAAAAAGAAAGCAGCCTACTTCTTCAGGACCAGCAAATAGTACCGGTACAGGAAACACTGTGGGTCCTGCCAACTCCCCACCATCTACACCATCCACGCATACCCCTGGGGATGGACTTGGAATGGGTGGTAATATGCGCCATGTTCCAAAGAACTTAATGATCTATGGTGCGGATGGAACTGGACTTGCCTCCTCTTCAAATCAAATGGTACAGCTTTTACTCCTTATATAAATTATATAGTGATTATCATATGCTACATAGATGGGTAACACACTTGTTTTATGTGACAGGATGACCTTGAGCAGTTTGGTGATGTGGGCTCTTTGGATGATAATGTTGAATCCTTCTTATCCAATGAGGATGGAGATCACAGGGATATTTTTGCTGCTCTCAAAAGGAGTCCTGCAGAGCCTAACCCATCTGCTTCGAAAGGTAATATTTGTGATGTTTTTCCTAACAAAATTCAAACATCAAATGATGTGTGCATTTGTTTCTAGGTTTTACTTTCAGTGAAGTGAACTGTTGGCGAACAAGCAACAGCAAAATTGTTTGCTGCCACTTCTCTTCAGACGGCAAGATTTTGGCTAGTGCAGGACATGAAAAGAAGGTATGAAAAAACTATCTATGATTTTGGTTCCAAGTGGCGCTTTTATGGAGCCTTTGATGTTCTGAGACTGACAATTTTGTTCATTTGTTGTAGGCTGTACTTTGGAACATGGAAAATTTCCAGACACAGTATATGCCAGAAGAGCATGGCCTTATTGTCACTGATGTTCGTTTCAGGCCTAACTCTAGTCAGCTGGCAACATCTTCTTTTGATAGGACTATTAAACTATGGAATGCTGCTGATGTAAGATATGTTTGCTTGTCCTATAGGGATCATAGATATTATGCTATTATCCCTCCTATAATAATGTCACCATTATCCTGTTGCATACCGCACTACTGCACCAGCACACTATTAAGATATGTAGTGTTTCTTTTTAGTGTTCATGGCTGCAAATCTAGTTATATTATTGTACTTTCATATTGTCACCATGTCTCAAACTGTAGCAAGGCCCAACCATGACATGATTGAATTGGCATGTAAATAATATATATATTTTTTGTTTTTGTGTCGTGATCTGCAGATTGTGTTATAAAATGAAAATTCTAGTTAAATGCATCAATGTATTGGGTGAACTGTGCCATCTGTGTTACTAACCTTGAATCTTAAGCCTCAGCATTTTTCTATGCACTTGCATTACAGTATTTCTTATGCTCACATGTTTTGCAGCCTGGATTCTCTCTGCATACATTCACTGGGCACAGCGGCCAGGTCACATCATTAGATTTTCATCCAAAGAAAACAGACCTTCTGTGCTCTTGTGATGGCAGCGGTGAAATCCGATACTGGAATGTCACCCAGTTTACATGTTTACGTGCCATAAAGGTTGCTTATATTCCTTCTACTCTTTCAAGTTTCATGAATGAGTGTGTGCAAAGAGGCTAAGGATTTAGTAACTCATACTTAGTCCAATTCTGCCTTCTTTGTACAGGGTGGTAGTGCCCAAGTTCGGTTTCAACCTCATGTTGGACAGTTTTTAGCCGCAGCTGCTGAAAACGTGGTCTCCATATTTGATATTGAGACACATGGGAAAAAATACACTCTACAGGTTCTGTCCTTGAGTACCAGCGTATCCTCTATTTTTGTTTGAAAGGTCCCACTTGACCCTGCACATGCACATCTAAAATTCCTAAGCATACTGTTGGTACAAGTTATAACTGCGTGACATGCACTTTTTTCTTATTCTGCATGTTGGAGCAGTGAAGCTCTTTTTTTTTTCTGGACACACTAGTAGTGTTTTTAATATGCTGTGAACCTGAAGTACTTGGTTTGTAATCTCAGGGCCATAACACCGATGTGCAGTCAGTGTGCTGGGATAACAATGGGGAATATATTGCATCTGTCAGTCAGGACCTAGTTAAGATTTGGTCAATATCATCAGGGGAGTGCATTCATGAGCTTAGCTCCAATGGAAACAAGTTCCATTCTTGTGTGTTCCACCCGAGCTATTCCAATCTCTTGGTTATTGGAGGCTATCAGGTAACTATTTTGGTACTGAAACTTTTTCATCCTAAGTTGTCTTGGTCATTTTTGCCTCATCTTTATTGACAAGAATATACATAATCCAATACACTTGATATTGAAAAGTAGCTTATTCTTACTCCCTCACCACAAATGTGTGTGGTGTTTTAGAGTGGGGCACAAGAATTAAGGTGGTAGGTGAAAGGACCATCCTGCACAAAGCTTCAGTGTGTATTGTCAAAAAAAGAAAAAAAAAACTTTTCAGTGTGCCCTTGGTATCAAGTTAAAACGAGATTTGAGAGAGAGAGAGAGAGAGAGAGAGAGAGAGAGAGGGGTTTATTACAGAATGAGATGCAATCAGGAACTTAATAGTGTGCCCTTGGTGTCAACTTTTGTTGGCAATAGCACTTTACCTTAACTGGACTTTTTTTTGTTGTGTGTGTGTGTGTGTGGAATTTTCTCATTAGAATGCTGATGATGCAGTCTCTCGAGGTTTGGAACATGGTGAAGAACCAGAGCCTAACAGTACAAGCTCATGAAGGTCTAATCGCAGCGCTGGCGCAGTCACCAGTCACAGGGATGGTAGCTTCTGCGAGCCATGACAACTCTGTCAAGGTGTGGAAATAACATTAACAACAATAATGATGCTTTTAGGTAGCCTTTTTTCCCGGGCAAGTGATATTTCTCCGGCTGAGGCATAAAATGGGGGTGAGCTTGGGTGTCGTGGGAGATTGTGTTGTGTACTCATACTCAGGCCAATAAGGAAGAGTAGTAATTAGCTGGTTGCCTGTTGCGGTTCAGCTGTCCAAGAGCAGTGAGCTTGTTGATGGGTTGTATTTATTCTGATAGGCTGTTTGTGTAGCTCAGAAAGAAGAATAGAACTTTGGCTGAAAAGGTGGCCGTCTGTTGTATTTTTTTTGTTTACGCCGTATCATATGTAACCCTATAACATTCCCTGTTCTTAATTGGAACTCGCTGCGATTGGCATCTGGTGGTTGGTCGGGAAGTTGGGTCTTGTTGCTCGTTGGTGCAACTGGTGTCATCCGACTGTTGCAATGTGTACCTCCCAATTTCAAATTTTGATTAGCGATCGCGATCACGAGTAATTAATGAAGAAGGATGGTGTCTGTTTTGAAAAGAGGAAGCATGTGTCTCATTATAAAAGACGAAAATTGTGCTGGCACGTCATACAGATGCATGTACAGACCCAATTGCGAGGTGGTGTGAGCATAGCTCGTGCAGTCATATTCTGTCTGGAAGCCAAACATGTAGGTCTACTGCTGCTGCGTCACCGAGAATAATAATCGTACAAGCCACGCATTGTCAACATACTACTGTATAGTTTACTCTTTTAGTTGCATGCGTACCCACATAATGTTTTACCGTTTGTCTTACCCAAAAAGAGATGGCTTGGTGTGGTCACCATCTTCCCTGCCCAAACTCATGAGCAGCAAAGTCGCGGCCCCTTGATCAGCCCGTTCAGGACAGGGGAAGGGGAAAATTAGTGTTGTGGCCAAAAAACCTCACGACGGTGAAAAAAATACCGGCGGAGTCAATCCCTGGCCGCGCGTGCCAGATGACACAGCGGTTTTCCACAACACGCTGTGGAAAACGGGCTGAAAATTAGTGTTGGTTCGAATTCACGCGCAGAAATTTTCCACTGTGCACCGGCAAGGGGAGCGTCAATGGAAAATGGGCTCTTTTATAAAATATCAAATGAATTAAAAATACGGAGACAAATATATTGAAGACAGACAATCCGTCACCGGGAAGGAAGTATGTATTTCTAAAATAGATAAAGAGGTGGGTGGGTGTATTATTTTTGACCGAAGTCAGCAAGAGAAACCCCAGTCTATTTTTTTTATTTTTTTATAATGCAGACCTGTTTAAATTCGCTCCTACGGGGAGTCGAATCCAGGTCTGCTGGATGCTACTCAGGTGCTCTAACCACTAGGCCAGAGGCCCTTTCGCGGTGAGTGTATTATTGGGTCGATGACTACAAATTAGAACTATACAAGTTCGTGTATCCCTTCAGTTTAATAATTTAATTCTAATATGGGTTGTACTTCACCGCGCATCAAAGATAACATTTTCATTGCAACGCACAAGCAAATTCGCAAGATTTAATGTTTATTTAAATAACATAGTTATATTATCCGTATTTGAATCCGAATCTAGACAGAAATATAAAAACAAATATAATATTGGTGATATCCGTTCGTATTCGATCTGTTTTCATCCCTACTGCTGCGTCATCGAGAATAATAATCGTACAAGCAAAGCATTGTCAACATACTACTGCATAGTTTACTCTTTTGCTTGTTGCGTGCGTACCCTCATGCACGCACGGGTTGGCATATAATTTCGGTTTGTTTGACTACACATCACGAATCACGAATTTGAGTGGTTCGGCTCCCACGATGTGTGGATCAATGCGGTTAAGACCACCCACAGCGGGTACGGGAAACGAAACTTGAAATGTGTTTGGCGTAGCAGAAGTGTCGCAGCGGGTACGGAAAACACGACCGGAACAACTGCGCGTCCCATATTTCTAGCGCGGTGGCGGAGAAACGTTAAAAGGCCGGCGGACCCCACCACAGCAGGAAAGCAGCGGCAGGGCGCCAGATGAAGCAGTGGCAGTGCGGCCACTTGCGGCGGGGCGCCAGATGAAGCAGCGGCAGGGCGTCCCGTATTATACCATTAAATTCATTACAATAAATCCTTCAAAGCTAGATCTCACATGGATATATTTAGATAAAATTTATAGAAGATGATAAATGGGGCCACTTGTAGTAGATGGTATAAAGTATAAGATATAAGGGATGATGGGTATGGAAGAATTCACTGTAAAACAAAGAATCTTGATGATCAGGATGTATAGAGTAGAGAAATAGAGGTTAATGGCTGCAGATGATCTAAGAAAAGCTGCATGCGTTTGGTGTGGATATCAGATTACGGACCACTGGCGGACGAGCTCCTAGCTCAGTGGTAGCTCCGGCGGTGGCCGTGCTTGCCCACCCACGATCGAATCCCAGTCTGGGCGATTTGTGGGTGTCGCACCGGGATTATTCCCAAAAATAATTTCGTTGAGCCTCTCATGCGTGGAGCCACAATGGGATCGCGACGTACCGGTCGTCTACGGAGTCTGATGATTCTGGTGATCTCAAGAAGGACGCGGTTTCATATGTAGGTTTGTTTGTACACGTGTGTGGTGTGCGTAGTGTGCGTGTGTTGAGTAGGTGTACGTATGTACGAACAGATACTACAGCTGTACCTAGATGAAAGGTGTCAAAAAAAATTACGGACCACTGGCTGGGTGACGCAACAACTCCATCCTGCCAAAGAGAAGAGCATTTTTTTTTTTTACTTTCACTCATAATGTTTGACCGTTCGTGTTATATATATAAAAAAAGATGGTTTGGTGTGGTCACCATCTTCCCTGAGCAGCAAAGTCGGCCCCTTAGATCAGCCCGAGCAGGACAGTAGTGTTGTGGCCAAAAAAACTCACGACGGCGGAGTCGATCCCTGGCCGCGCGTGCCAGGTGACACAGCGGTTTTCCACAAAACAGTGGCAACACGCGAAACAGTAGGCTTTCGTGCATGGTGGAGTGATGAACGAGTCGGTGGAGCCCCGCGTGGGGTCCACTGGTCAGTGGCCGAAACGGATTCCCTTCCACCGAAGCCGCGCATGGACAGGTACGGCATGCGGCTGGGGTAGTCTGCGAAACCGGATAGGCTGGGAATTCTATGCGTGTTGGTTCGAATTCACGCGCTGAAGTTTTCCACCGTGTACCGGTCAAGGGGAGGGTCGATGGACGATGGAGAACGGGCTGGTGTGTACGTGGCATCCATCTGCCGATATGCGGTACAGGTTGAAGGGAGCAGTGTTCTCTCGATTTCTTTGTCGATATCTTTTTGGGTTATTGCGTTTCACCCTTGTTTTAAAATCCGATTATAATTTTATCCTCGCTTTTCGCAATGTTACATTTTTACCCTCCCTCTGTTAAAACGAAGTCACAGCCTACCCCTACTCCGTTAACAACAGCTAACGATGTTAAATGAGCTTGGCAAGCACAACTTTGCTATTGGCGAAAATACCCTGATTTTTCTGAGTTTATTGTGACACTGTTAGCTGCTGTTAACGGAGTAAGGGTAAACTAAGGCTTCGTATTTACAAAGCGAGGGTAAAAACACAACATTGTGAAAAGCGAGGGTAAAATCATAATTGGACTTCAAAACAAGGGTAGAAATACAATAGCACCATATCTATTTTTTCGCGGTATGTATTTTTTAGCCCGCCACGATAAATGCGGCGGTTTTTCGAAGCGGGCATTTTTCATTTACCGCAGCAGGCAGTTTTGCCCGCCACGGTAAATCGATTTACCACGACGGGCGTTTTAAGATGCCCGCCACGGAAAATACCTTATTTACTGCAGCGGGCATTTTAAGAAGCCCGCCACGGTAAATCTATTAACCGCGGCGGGCGTCCTTTAAGGCCCGTCGTGGAAAATGCGAGGCCCAATTGGCCCAAAACTGGGCCCAATTTCCGTCTATCATATATATATACAGAGATATTAGGATTTCACACCCATTCACTCTCAGCCACTCACACTTCTCTCCTCAGCCTCTCCCACCCGCCCCGCGCTCATCTCCTCTTCTCTCCTCAGACCGAGCGCCGCCACTCCCCTGCTCTCCTCTTCCCGGCGACGAGCCCCTGCACTCCTCTCCTCCCAGTGACGCACCCCCTTCCCTCCCATGGCAGGCGTCCCTGCGGCGGCAAGGCGTGGCGGCGCTCGGGGCTCAGGCGGATCCGGCGGCGCGAGGCGCGGCGGCGTGAGGGGCGCAGGGGCGGCCGCTCCCTCCAGCGGGCGGATCCGGCAGCGCGGGGTCGGCCTCTCCCTCCAGCAGACGGATCCGCACGGCGCCGAGCCGGCCCCTCCATCCAGCAGGCGGATCCGCGCGGCGCGGGGCCGACCCCTCCCTCCAGCGTGCGGATCTGGCGAGCGGGGCCGCCCGCTACCTCCAGCGCTCTCCAACGCACGGATCCGGATGCTTCGGCAGCGGAGTCCACCATGGCGGCGCGATCCAGAACGGGTGGCGTCGGCGGATCTAGTGCGGAGTAGCTCCCAACTACGGATCCGGCGGCACGAGGCCGACTGTTCCCTCCATCGCGCGAGTCCGGCCACCGGAGCAGCGGGTCCGGCCGAGCAGTGGGTCCGGCCACCGGAGCAGCGGCGGCGGATCCGTTCCCCAGCTCCGAGCCCAAGCGGCCTCGATCGGAGCCCCTGCGGCCCAGATCGGTGGCTGTGTGGGCTTTTTTTTTCCCCGGTGTATTAACCGCGACGGGCAAAAGAGTGCCCGCCACGGGGGCCTGTGATTTACCGTGGCCTTATGTTCGAGGCGGGCGTGTTTGCCCGCCGTGGAAAACGTAAAATGTCCGCCTCGTAAAAAAAAAACTGTAGTAGTGTGCGTGAAACAAAATTATATTAAGAGATTCGGCTGGAGCAACCACAAGTTATGTCCGTATCTCACTTGAAATTTAGAGACGTAGAAAAAGATACAACTATAATCAGCTATCTGCTCTACATAATCTCAAAGTCTGTTTCCTTGCAGTACATGACGATTTAGCGTTGACAAGTGCCTTTACAGTAAGACTTTGAACCAAATCGAAGCTTACCCGACCTCCGAGCACATGGAAGGCTGGCAACAACGAGAAGCGTGGTTTACGAAAAGATGACAACGTACTAAAATAACTATGAGCAGCGAAAGGGATTTTCGAATCATAAAAGAGTTTGTCATGCCACTCATATATGCCTTGCTTGTATATAATCTACTCACGGCGAAATAATTGACATGCTACTCATGCATACACCGTCAACTACTCACAGCTTAATTATATACTATATGTGGAATTTTGTTGCATCAAGTTTCACAGCAAAATATGTATTTATAAGTGGTTTAG
>JAKNSH010066372.1:0-19358 GCA_027790015.1 Cymbopogon flexuosus
GGGAAAATGAAAAAAAAAACACTTTGACAAACAATATATTCCTCTAACCACCCAATATTCTTCTTCTGATTCCCCTCGAACCCAAAATGCATGACCTCCTAAATGAGATTTATTTAGCTCATCTGGCATATGATTCAACTCATTCTAGCTCATTGTATCGGTGCCCAGCCTTCGCCCAGAATTGAAGAATAATGCAAACTCGCAGAACCATTCGTTCATTCAAAAATCGAATATTTTCTGTGCATCTGACGACGCCTTTCCACCTCCGACATTCGTCTCGTACCTCGGCTGTGAGGATGCCCGAGAGCATCCCATTGGCGTCGGTGAGCAGCGCGGAGTCTACGCGCCTGGCCGCCATCCTCCGGCACGCCTCCGACACCGGGGTGGCCTCCGGGAGCGTGAGAGCCCGCGCCAACCGCAGCTTCTTCACCGTCCTCTCCGGCGTCTCCGCCGCCACCTGCGCACGCGCGCGCACACAGCACCGCGATCAGCAGGCCCCATCACACGACACAAGAGTGATTTGGTTGGAGAGGGAGATGAAGGGGCTGGCGCCGTGGCGCGCACTCACGATGGCTGGACCGGATAGGTGGGCTTGGACGAGGACGGCGCCTTCCCGTTCCCGTTCGCGGCGCTGGTGGCCGCAGGCGCACCGCGGGGCGGGTGGCGAGGCCGGGGTGCGGGCTTGGTGGCCATCGCCTCCGACGACGGCGGAGGATTGAGGAGATCGAGAGGCGACGCGGCCGCGCAGCTGGCAGGTGGGTGGCGACTGGCGATGGAGGAGGCGGCGGCGGGGTTTTGAAAAGGAGTGCAAGGCAAGACAAGGTCGTCGTTGGGCTTTCGCCGTTGGCGTGCTGCAGCGGGACGAGCAGAGCAGTTAGTCAAAAAAAAAAAAAAAAGTTAGTAGTTGGTTTGCACCTGTTTGTGGGCCAGGCCTGTCAGTGACCATACGAGGAATGAATGCACCAGAGCACCATGCCAAACTAAATATCACAAGGTTTCTTCTTGTTTGCCAAATCTATGCAAAATAACTGTAAAATACATACAACCAGCAACGTGAATACACCCACCCTTGAAAGGCTGCTGGTTGTCGGCAAAGAACAGTCAGACAATAAGATTTGTTTCTGAGCTGGGAGGCGCTTGTACAAGATGTACTGGTAACATTTATGCATATCACTTACAACTCTACAATTTGATACAGAGATGCTGATATTCTACTGATATTTACATTGCAAAATGTATTCCATTTCCGTCGCACAAGATTGTTTACAAAGCCTGCAACTGGCTGACACTTTTTATCCAGTTAGTTCTCTCCCTACAATCTCCATGGTGTTAGGTTCAGATTCATTTCGAGCTTCTGTCTTTCACCCTCCACCTCGGCAAACTGCACACTGAGCTCTGAACATCTGCCTCCTCTTCTACTGCCATCTGCCTCCTCTTCAACTCGATGGTATCCCAGATTTGCAAGACTGCTGCTTCATCATTGTGCTGCCTCAAGTATGAACTAACAAGGAGCAAAGAGAATCAAAACATATACTAGTGTTTAGTCAAATTTGACGGACGTGTTATTACTAAAGCTACTAATTTTTGTATTGCAATGAAAATTGTAGTCGAAAGATTTCCAGGTGCCGAGTGCTGTTGGTGTATATGTCGTGTGTGCTCTGTTGTTGCTTGTTGGGTTGTGTGTGTGCGCGCTGGGGGTGAAGGTGGGGGCCTTTGCACAATTGTTTTTTTTTCCTTCTCAATTTAATGAAATGGCATGGAGTTTTCTGTCCATTCAAGGGGGGAAAGCTACTGCAGCTGTTAGCTTCAGAAACTTAGCAGCTGAATGTAGCAACCGTCCCCAGATTCTATTTTGTTAATTTGATTGCCAAACTTATTGGTATGCGAGTTACCTATAGTCTACAAATCTAAATTTGTGGGTGCTACATTTGTCTACTTAGTTTCATTGCAGAATCAACTCCAGTATTTCTTCAAAGAAAATGATAAAGATTCAGAATGGCAAAAGCATTATTTACGCTATGGATCAATGTTAGAATGGTTCTATTCATCACTTATAAAGTTCTCTAGGTAAGTGGGGAAAAGCACCTGATTGATTAGATTGTCAGGCATGAAAAGAAATAACAGTGTTCACTGAATGTACTAGTTAAGTTACCTCTGGAAAAGGATGTCTGTTTTCTTCTTTGCTTGCAGAGCTTCTGCGAGCTCAAGTTCCAAAGCGAGCAGTCTTTCAAGGCATTGCCAGAACCAGGAAGCTCTTTAAAGGAAGGAAAAATACTTTGCAAATGCTCATTTGCCTAAAGCAGTAACAAATGCAAACAATGAGAATGAGATATATCACAGTACAGGTTCACGTTTACTATACAGACAGGACTCATACCATATCAAGTTAGGATAATGTCCTTTCCAAACCACTGAGTGATGGGTCAGTTATGATAATGTCCTTTCCAAACCACTGAGTGATGGATCAGTTAGATTAACATCTAGAGGAAGAAGAGGAGACAGATTCTCATTTTTCAATCTTTCCAGCTGCATACAAAAACAATTTCCATTGAAATCAGCTCCTTCCATATCATGCCACACATTGTTTCATCATTACTGAGATGTACAAATCCTCAAATTATAACCGCTCATGATTTCATATAGTGAGTTAAAATGCTGAAGACTCATTGTATGCCACTGTGATGTTGAGATCATATTACTAATTCAATTAGCGTATGATTGGTTGCTTGCATTAATCTTAGCCTACATTAGATTTTATGAGTCATAACCCAAGCCAGTATAAATGTATGCAATGTCTTGGTGTTTGTTTGTCTTGCATAAGCAGGATGCATTTAGTAAGATTGTGTTTGGTTGTATGTATAATCGCCTCCATATTCTATAGTAGAGGTCTTATGTTCTAATGGGGGTGGAGGAGGTGAGAATATTAAACTTTTGTGTGGCCCATCAGCTTGCCTAACATGACCAAATCTAGTATACTAGGCTACTAGCTAATGCTGCATTGGTCCAACTTTGTCCAGTGAGCACTGTCCAAGCTTGCATAAGAGCCTGCACTACACAAGCCTGAACAGTGGACATAAGTCCTTATTGCATTAGTTGCGCATAGTTCATATATGGCAAGCCAGCAAATTTCTAATTCAAGCTTTGTCCATCATGAAAACAAGAAAGTCAGCAAGTATGCTAACCACATAGCAACCTGAATACAAGTCATAACACTACAGATGCACTAGCATATGTGTATCTGTGTCAGACCCAGTGCCAGAGGCTCCCACACAAGTGGGGTCTTGGGGATATATGAGAATCCCAAAATGTCAGAAATTTTTCCAAGTGAAATTTACAACCTGAAAGAAATAATGCGCCAAGATAAGTTCCATCATTACCTCCTTCTGGAAAAGATTAAATTCATTTGCTAATTTCTTATGCTCTTGAGAAATATCTTTGATGCTATTGTTGCCATTCAAATTGTCCTCTGTTGACGATTCCATTTCCTCGTCGCAATTCTGTCACAACAGCAAAATAAAGTCAGCTGACTAAGCAGTCACCATCATGGAAAAAACAACAAAGAACCAAAGATGTTACGAATTGGTGTTGAAACTTGAAAATGTAAACTGATCAGTGACCACATGATAAAATATAACACATTTGCTTTGTCATTAAGGAGAAAGGTAAAAGCACAAAACATGTGATCTCTGACATAATCTAGATGCAAGTCGTTAGGATATCAACATGGCTACAATATGACACTTTACAGATTACCGAAGTGTTTCTCATGATGAAGCCAGTGAAATCAGCCTTATGTTGCCAATCTACATAATTCTTTACATATTGATGGTCAGAGTTAAAAAAAAAGATTGACTGAAAGGAATGACAAAATGACTAGCATTCCGATCAGTAAAATTAACCCAAATCATTAACACAGTCCAATTAACCAAAATGTTGAGCAATCTTGTTTGGCATGTCAGAATGTTGACCAATTCTCTTGCATACTAAATAAAAATCTATTATATGCATTATTCATGGGCGTCGTTCTAAAATTTCATAGGTTGGATCATATTTCCCTACACCTCAAATCACAAGGAGGTTTGTAAGCCATGATATAATACCAAGTGTTGTAATGTGCTACATGGTAAATCTGGTAAAAAAAAAAAATATGATGTCCTCTCAAGGTTCTGCCATAAACTTGACAAATAGTGAAATGACCAAAAGGAAAACAGTTTGTAGATTGATTACCTCAAAGTTCTTGCTCTCTTCATTATCACCAAACTTCACAGCATCCTCTACTCCTTGAGACAAATTTTTTGATAATAAACTTCTACTCTGAATTTCACGTTCATGTAACCCTGAATCCATTTTTGTTGTATTTGGTGTAGCCTTTGATGCAGACTCAGCCTTGCCATCTCTAAAAATATGCCCAATTGAAGGGACACATGATTCAGAACTATCACGTGATGCGTTATTGTCTGTTAATGCCATATTCTCCAGTAACTTCTTAAACAGGTCAAGTTCCACCCTTATTCTGTTACGTTCCTCACTGCACTCTGCAAGAGAGACTTCAATCTTCTGCTTTTCTTCATTGCAACAATCTAAGTTCAATTTTGTGCATTCTAGTTCTGTCATCAGGCTATCATATGCATTTGACAATTCTCTTTTATCAGCTGATAAATCCAGAATCTCCACCTCCATTTCAGAAACTTTCATCGATAACTCTTCAATTCTCTTAGCAAGTGCAATCTCATTTTTCTTCCCAGTTTCAACATCATCCAAAGCACTTTGCAGCTTCAGCAGCATCTCTTCAGCATATTTTTTACTGACAAAAACTTGACCTTTCAGCTCTTGGACCTTAGATTCATACTGCTCCTTAATAAATGCAATTCTAAGGGAATCTTGCATGGCGTGTAACGATCCTTCCTTCTCCTTTCTTCCAGCTTCAGCCTTTTCTTTTAGCTCTCTCAAATGGATAGACAAGTTTTTGAACTCTTCTGCCCTCAGATTTTGTTCAGCAAGTTTTTGAGTGAGATCCTTGTTTTGTTCTATCAAATTTATCAACTCATGCTTTTGATTCTGGAGCAACGATGACATCACAGTGTGTTGCTCCTCCAATTTTGACCTAAGAATCAAGTTTAAAAGTTCGGTCTCATCTTTTGTAGATTTCAAATTATCAACTTGCTCTTCAAGATCTGCCTGGAAGACTCTAAGCTGTGAAATCTCATCTTGATCCTTCAATACTCTGTCACTGTTATTGACTGCTATATCCCGAGACTTGTTGTTACTAACTTGAGTTGATGCTTCATCATGTCTTTTCACAAGCTCCTCAAGACCTTCCTTCTCTTGAATGACACTGCTAAGGTCGGTTTCAAGAGAATGGATAGCTTCTTCAAGTGTGCTATTTCTATCGGCTAATTCTGCTTCAGTAGACATGTGTGCCCGCAATAATTCATCAGCATCTTTGCTTTTGAGTTGAAGTTTCCCAAGCTCATCTCTTAACATATTAAACTGCACAGCAGCCTCTCTTACCTGGCTTCTCATATAACTAGCTTCAATTTCATTGGAAAGCATGGCCTCAACAACTGCTTCTAACTGGTTTTCCAGAATTGAAAGCTGGGACTGAAGAGAGTGATTCTTACAGTTGAGATCCCTTTGGATTTGTTCACTGTTTGAAAGCAAATCTTGCATTAAACTATGTGTTTTTTCCATGTCCAAAAGTTGGCCCTTCAGATGAATGAGCTCTGTTTTGTGCTCATCAAAAGAAAGTAGAACTTGATCCTTCTCACCAAGCTGTGATGTAAGACTAGCAAGGGCAGACTCAAGCTCCTCCTTAAGTCTCTTTTCTCTTAGCAAGTTCTCATCAGCGCACATCAGATCATCACGTAAACATTTGATTTCACTCTCCATATGCACTAACAATTCATGTTTAGACTGTAATGACTGGGTCAAGGTCCGGGTATCCTCTTCATGTTGAGCAAGATACATTTTGGTCCTATCGAGTTCCTCTACAGTAACACCAAACTCTTTCAATTTTTCAGCAAGAGCCTCATTCTCACTAGTTGCATGCTGTAGCTCAAATTCCATTTCTGACAATTTTGATGTTAAGTCACCATTGGTAATAGAATATTTTTCTTGAGAATCAGAGCAAATCCTAAGTTTGTGAGCCGTGTCCTGCAGTTCTTGCTGAAGCTTCTCTACAAGTTCCTCAGACAAGTTTAGCTTCTGTTTTGTGGCATCCATATCACATATAAACTGCTGCTCCACACCATGTAATTTTGTCTCAGCCTTCTCTGACCTTCTCTGAAGAGCATCACACATTTTCTCCAGTACTTCCTTCTCCTCCAGAAGATGAAGTACCTTGTCGCATGTTTGCTGATGGAAGGATTCCAATCTTTTCATCACAGCAGTGTAATTCTTACTCTCAAGTTCATACAGCAAAGATGCCTCTTCTAAGCCTGAAATGTTGACTTCCTTGTTAAAAGATGTAATTTTAGAGCACAGGTCACCCAGTTGATCTTGAAGGGATGTAGAGACCATTTGTATATCATTGTTTATGGAGGATTGCTTATTTAACTCGTCTTTCATGGCCTCAAAACCTTCTCTTACTGACGTGAGCTCATCCTTAAGCTGGTTGGTTAGTAGACTTTCTTTGAATAAAAGGTTGTCCAATCTCTTGACTTCCTCAGTGCAGACCTTATATTTGCTTTCACAAGTTTTATGTTCCTGAACAAGTCTTTCAGACTCCGTGAGCTTTTCCATAAACAAAGCATTTTCAACTGTAATATCATGAAGCTTTGCTTCTAATATTTGGTTCTTCACAGTCAGATCATCACACTTCAGAATATATCCTGCTTCGCTCTCTTTGACACTTTTGGCTTGGTCCAATGCGGAGTTCAACTTGAGCACTAGAGATTGCCTAGCATCATTAGAGTCATGAAGCTGCATTTCTAACATGTGTAACCTTTCCTGCATGCATTTAATGATATCCAATGCAGTATAGTGAGAATCACGTAATACATCAGAGAATATCTGCCACTCGATGTTGGAAATAAACATTTCTAAATGCTCAGACTCCATAGCGCTAGACGCCCTTCTTGGCCCTTCCAAGTATGAGCGGTTCCCCCGTGAATCAGTATGTGCTTGAAATTCTGATCTCGCACGGAGCTCTTCAATCTTGAGTGCCCGAAGAAGATTTTTCTGGCCATCAGTTTCTTTCTCTGCATATAAACCTTCAGGTCCAATTTGTTTGAAACCAGGCCTGTACTGCTCATGCTCATTATTGACACATAAATCTTCCATAGCAGAGTATTCCTCAGGCAAATTATCAAAATCTTCTAGAAATGATTGCTTGGCAAGAGTTTCATTTGACTCATACATAGAGAGAACCTGAAACGACAGTAACTCAAGGTCTTTCTGTAGACGTTCCACAGCAGCAGAATAATTGAATCGAACCCTCTTGAGTGCAGTTTCTGTAGCAACAGCCCTCCTCTCAAGGTCCTTATTTTGAGCTTCTAAAGCTGTTCGGTCTTCCACAAATCTCATTAATTGATCATTCATTTCATCATGCATTTTTTGCTTCTGAGCTTGGAGGACAGAAACTGTGTAAAAGCAAGAGTTATGTTCTTTCCTGAGATTTTCTAATTCAATTGCTGTCTGCTTCTGGCTCCCCTCAAGCTTATGGATAAAAGATTCATAGTAACGCTCCATCTGGCTCATTTTCTCCATGAGATCCTCCTTCTCAGTTTTTGAGTCCTCAAGCTTCTGCAGGAGCTCACACATTTTCTCCTCCATTGTGCCTGTACTACCACCAGAACTTTTCTTGAGGGTATCATTATGTAATGAGTTTGATAGATAACCAGTAAGTGGAACCAAATGTTCTGCATTGTGATTTTCTTTCATTTGCCCTGGTTGAACACCCTGCTTGAGGTTCTCAATGACACGTTGAAGTGCCCCCAGATCAGCAAGAAGAAAATCAAGATCACTTGCTTGTAGTCCATGGAGAGCATTGTTTCTGGTCTGCTGCAGTTTACTTTCAAGAAGTAGCAAACCTTGCAGCCATTCAGTTTGGAGATGATGAATGGACTCTGTACCATCAAACTTGTTCTGTGAGAGTTTAGAAAATTTTATTTCTTCCAACTCTTGTTTCAGATTAGAACATTCAGTTCTTAGCAAGGACACTTCAGTAGCGAGTTGATTCCGTGACATAAGTTCAACAGCGAGCTGTTGAGCAAGGCCCTGTGTCTCAGTGCCTAACTTGTCGGTAACATGCTCCAGAGATGTTGCTTCTGTCTTAAGCTGAGAAAACGCTGACTCAGCCACCTCCAATCTGGTTCTGAGCCGGTTATTCTCATCATGAGCGGCAGCTAAATCTTTATCAGCGCAGTACTCAGGACTCCAGCTATGAGCCCAATCATTGCTCCCTTGTGGTGAAAGGTGTTTACCCCAACGGGCGCCTTTTTCTGGTGTAGGACTTTGACTGCTAGGACAAAGAGGCAAGTCACTTGAGCTCCTAAAGCTGTTCATTTCATGTGCACCATGTGGATCATTCTTTTCGGTAAAAATACCATCTGAAGTATGTGATGAATTTTCATAGTCATCTGTTGACCCTGCAGAATCTTCAGCCAAGGGGAACCCCAGAGAATTTTCTTTTAGCTTAATCCTCGAATTAACCTATTCAGCATGACACAGGAAAGTCTATCACCAAATGAACATAAGTAATGCCAACAAGATTATTCATATTATTCACCAACCTTATCAGTGCCAATGTCTGATGAGGCCGCAGCAACTTCAGCAGGATCATGACTTCTTTGGTTCAATAACTGCTGAGAGCTTCTGGTGCCAGTTTCTCTTTGCTGCTCAAATTCTCTGTAACAAACAAGAATTTAGAAGGATTAGAAACAATTCTTTCGTAGAAGAAATATAGATATTGTTGCATGGCAACCAACCTGAAACCAGTTTTTGTAGTGAGAAGTTGTGCTGTGATCTGAAATAGTTTTATCAAAGAACCACATCAGAGAGAGAAAAAATAGTCGATGTCCCCACAAACAGAGAACAAAACTGTTGAACTACTTCTCATCATGGCATAATAACAGCTTCTGATGACTCCTTGTTTGCTAAAAGAAACAAATTTTAAGATACATACATGTAACAGTGTCCCGAAGTCAGAACCACGAAGAGGAAGTGCTATTGAAGTCGGCTTCAGTGCTTCTGCGAATTCAGCAAGATTGACATCAACCTCACCAAGAATACTAGACCGTGACGTCCCCTGTTATTTTCAAGAATATGGTGAAAGCCGGTAAACATAAGTTAAATTCTTTCAGTGCTTTTTTGACAGAAACCAACACCTTAATTTAAAAGAACATTGGGAGAGACAGAGCAAGACAAAGATCAGCATTAAACAATTTCTGTAACACACCATGGCCACAACAAGCTTATATAGCTTGTCATCGTATGTCTTAGTCCGAGGATCCTGAAGAAGTCGTGTTGCTTCATAGATGGGATCTGGCCATTTGCAACTCCCATTCCTGACATTTGCCTTATTTGTTTTTGCGCTCACCTTTCCCGTATCAGCAGAGATGAAGGACAAAAATAGTTTGTCCCACCCTGTTGATGGAATCTGCAACCAAAATTATTAGTGTAACAGATTAAGCAAGCCTGTTTCAGAGAAATAAGTAATAATGCTCACGCATACTGCACAAGCAAGTCTAGTAATAAAGAAAGTATGATTTGACAAAAGAAAATTTCCTGCAAATAACCAAAAGAAGAAGAAACAATAGAATTGAAGTAATGTATGAGAACTTACATTTGTGGCATGGAATTGCAGCCGGAATACAACCTTAACTTTGGTCTTTTCGATCTTCCATTTTGGTACCCTTGACATTGCGACAGTATAGTGACAGCTACCAGAAAAGGCTTTCAGTTTAAATGTCTCTCAAGGTTAGGAGTAGTATTCTTTTATGTCTGAAAGCAAAAGCAACACAAACTTCTTCACATCAATAAATGTAATTCATCTGCTTTTAGACACCAAAAAAAGGTAAAATTCACATAGCAAACCAGAAACAATCAAACATGGACCATACTCCGACAATGAATAAAAACATAAAAAGGATAAAACAATAACAATAACTGCCAAATTCACAGCACAAGCTAATGTGAATATCTGACAAATGCTAACGAAAACAAGAAACACAAATGGCTGGTAAATTTTTATACAGCAGTGAAAAAAATTATGTTGATATTGTACGCCCCTTCCAATTTCATACCAGTCCCTTCATGAAAAAGGCCAGTTTATCAAGAGTGCAGTTTGTCCATTCAAGTGTAAAGTATGATATAAAATCAGAAAAGAATCAATAAAAGAACCACTTCATGAAAATCTATAATTCTATATACACTAAGGGCGTATGCAGCTGCGAATGGTCAGCAACGTGTTTATTGCAAACTTTACACAAAAGGGTAATCTAAGAATAAAATTGGTGCTATATTCAACATCTTATCTTATAGTAGTACTTGCAATATCAGATTAAAACAAATGCACTATTACACCTAACTGAACAAAACTAGGCTTAGGTTTCAAGCACCTAAAAAGTTTCATGTCCAATAAAATTCAGTATTACAAGCAGCTCTCATGGTGTAATGTCATAATCATGTAAGAGGTTAGAGGGTACACATGAAAGCCATCAGAAAAGATTTTCCATGAGTGCATGTCTACCTCCTATGTAGGCTCACTTAAGGACTAGTGGATCCTAGATATGCCACAAAGGCCTAGAGTTTTAGCAATATTCTTGTGTTGTACTGAAAAGTACAATCTTCCATAGTTAACCAAATATATCAACAGGAGAAAACTTTTGGTCAACTTTCAGAAGAAAATGAAATAAGGTCTGATATCATCAGGATCATTACTAGCAGAACTGACTTACCACACCCCCGAGAAAAGGAACCTAGACAATTCTAAGACAAATAACACCCTCTGTCCCTTGTACACAAGCTAGCATTTTTACACTGGGAAGACATTGTGCATAGATCAAAAAACGAAGAAGCATTGACTTGGCTCAGATCCAACCACAAGAAATTGACAAACCTAGAAAAACTAGACAACTGTTATTACCTGCAAAGCTCCCACTTTTCAAAAGAAGAAGAAAGAATCTGTCCAGGAGTTCTGATATTTCAATGAAGAATCAGGAAAAAAAAGTTGTATACTTTAAAATGCCTGACTAAACCATCAGAGCAGAACATCCAACCAAAAGATCTTGAATCATAAGGAAAAAATTGGAAACCCAATGTTAGCTCCAAAAAGCTATCATCTTCCCACTAAAGACGTGAGTATATGACTGAGTCGAGTGTGTATTCTAGGGGCCCAGAAACAGTAAAGCCCAACAGCATTTTATGAATGACCAACCAAAAGCATTTCCAACTAATAACAAAAGGTCTATTTTAATCAACTCAGATCCACCAAACCCTCGAAAAGCCAAGGTAGGTCTCCAATTTACAACTCACACAGCACCTGAACCCAAGAACCCCTAGAAGATTGAATGCTATGAATGTTGCATACTAAAATCCAATAAAAGCCCCACTATATGATAATAAAGATGTAAATGTTTTGAATGTGGAGACAGCTTTTGGTGCAAGAAAATTTGCCTGCGACTTTTGTGTTTGCCCTAAATATTGATCACGGATGCACATTACACAAGGGTAGTTTTGACAAACCAAATCTACCAATCCCAAAAAGAAAACACTGGGAACAAATAAACTCATCTACTTTGACAGCTGACAGCTGACAGTCGCTGGGAGAAGCCAGCCAGCACCTTTTGCATTGAACAGCTCCCCAACAGCTTACCAGTACATCTGCCAACAATCCGTTGTCCAAAACGCTATGAGATTTCACGAAAATGAAATGTACACAGTGCATTCAGATCCACCGGAAAGCCCTGATCATTTAGGGGGAACAATATTTAAAAAAGAAAAAGAAAAGGCACGGCCTAATCTCAACCTGCTAATGACACCCACAAGGTATCGATTTTTTCTTTCAAGGATCCAGACTCCAGAGAGCACAAACGGAGGGCCGCCGGAGATGACGCCACACCCCCGGAACATGGAGCATTTGGCAGGGAAGAAAAGATTTGCGCGCAAATATCGACGGATCCAAAAGCATCCCGCCGCTCTGGGGCTGCGAGGCGGAAGGAGTAGCCTCGGTTCCCCATCGATCCAACCAAGGCAAAGTAAAGAAGAGGAGAGGAAAATCAGAGCATTCGTGCAAACCTTGGCTTTCGGAAGATCAGCTTCGCCCTTACTCCTTTCTTGGACACAGTACAGCACGCGAGACTGCTCTCCCACGCTGGAGCATGCCGGCGGCGCGAACGCAGATGCCTTCCCCACGTCTCCCGGCGGCGCGGTGCTCGGAGGTTTAAAGGGTGGTTGGGCGAAAGCGAGAGAAAGATTAGTGGAGCTGATCTAGCTTGGACTGCTGCTGCTGCTTGTGGGGGACTCGGGGTTGGTGTTAGCAATAGCAATAGCAATAGCATTAGCAGCAATGACCGACCATAGTAGGACAGAGAGATGGAGAAAGACGTGAGTGAGACACACCGCCAAATTAAGCCGAGTGATTTGGGGGCTCCGATGAGATTAGATTATAGATTAAGCAAGCAGATTGGCGCGGCTGGTTGTGGTTGCTTGCTTACCGGGGCAGGCTAGTCAGTGGAGGCAAGCAGGCAAAGACACGGCAAGGTGCCACACGGGCACTCACGACAGCAGCACAATCATGAATCATGGCGTGATTGGCGTCTGGTCACTGCATACTTGATTATCGCATCATTCTTTCGGAAAAAAAAAAAGAAGAAGATTATCGCATCATTAAACAATCTGTTAGTGCTTCATTATGGGAGACTGGAAGTGTGTACAAAACTGAGTTTCGTACCTTGGACTTGCAGAGTATTGCTGGTGAATTTTCTAGTTTGAGAACAAGTCGCTTAAAAAATGAAAAAAAAAACGCTAACCTTTTGCGATGTTTTTTTGGTGAGAATTTGCTGCAAGGATGCGCCACAAGACAAAATAAAGCTAATCACGTCCTCTCGTTGAATTGAACAAACTAGTCCGTGAACCTATACTGGCGCAAGGGACAAACTTGCCGGCGCGCTCAGACCTGAGTTTAGTGATAGCCTAATGGCTCACTGACCTTATAGTAATATGGGTTTCGAAAAAAATAACATTGATAATAAAAACAATAAACTAAATACGCTTCACTCAATAAGTTTGTTGGGACATCAGATTGGCAGACTACTACTCCAAACAACTATCAATCAAAGCAGATAATCCATAGTGTCTTCAGTTTTCTTACATGGTGAGCGGCATCAGGCAAAGGAGAAAGGATAAAAATGATGCAGCCCATCTTAGATAACGGGATACTCGTCACTTCTCCAAGCCCAGATTCCATGGAGCTTGGGCTGGAGCAGGAGACTGGACCCTGAGGTGTTCTGGAGACGACGTCTTATATTTAGAAATGGAAGTAGAGGGCAAATACAAAAGAAATATGAAAAGGGACTAATAATATCTAGAAAACAGTATAGTTAACATTTGCAATCCTTTACATAGCATAACACTGACACGTAGTCTTTACACACAAAGATAATAGCAACTAGAAGTTAAACGGTGTTTTCATATCAAGTTCATGTGAAGCTATTGAGACAGCCATTCAGTTCAGTCAGGTGTCACTCCGTTTAGCTACTGCAGCAGCAGCTGTGGCTCAGTAGCTCACCGGAGCTACTATGGAGCAGTTGGCCCAACAATTGCTTCTTACTTTGTATCCATGACTTCTCAATTTATCAGGACGACACCAATATGGCTTGGGCACGTTCCAACTGTCATTCAAATAATATGGTCACGATGCAATGCCATCCACAAATTCATACAAAAGTTCGAACTTATATAGTGATTTGATGCTTTAGAATACCTATTAAACTTGCCACTGATATCTCCAGCAATAGTCCAGTCATCAAGCTTACGAGATGCATAACCATCATAACCAACTTCAGCTATTGACCTGTTAAACATACCAAGAAATATACTTATAATTGATTAGTATGCTTTACTGAACCCGCTTCAAGAATTTCTGTCAGAATGACCAGACAACTACAAGCTTGAAACCTAAATACATTGCATAACACATTTGAATACCCAAAAAGAAAGAGGCATACTTTTTTTTCTCAAAATATCCCAGGACATGAAGAATCTCTTCCCATGATAGGAACGGATTTCCTCTGTTGCCATAGAAGTTCATGCCAACAAATTTCCCATCAAAGTCAAGAAGGGGCCCTCCAATACCAGCCTAACCAAGTGACATGAAGAATTTGTTGTTTAGTATCAAACAGGTATGGTAATTAAGTCACAGCCCAATGCAACCATGACCTTCAATCATGCAGTAATAGGAGAGGAAACAGCAAGCATACCTTAGTGATTATACAGTTAGAGTGTTCAAGATATCCGCAATCATGGGTGCCCACCAAGCACACCTCTGTCCCTCTTGAAGCCATTAATTCGCCAGATTTGAAGATACGGCCTACAGCTACTACATCACACATGTCTCGGCCCCGACGTTGAATTTTTACTGGTTGGCTAGGATAGTAACCATTGACACTGACTAAAGCAATATTGTAATGTAAATTATAATGTTGCAATGTCCCATCTACACGGTCCATGCTTGTCCCATCTACGCAGTCCTTGCTTGGAAGCATCACTTCAATCTGAAAATGAAACAACAATTAAGACTTAGCTAAATGTTCATCAACAGCACAGGGGTCATGTTGATAACTAGAAGCACCAACCCTCAAGTTTTTAACAATATCATATTCAAAAAAAGTATCTCTAATCAAGCTCGCTGCAGTCAGAATAGTGGTACAGCCATTCCATTCAATAAAACAACCTGTGCAAGCAAAAAACCTTTTTTTCCCTGCATGCCATAATTGACCATAATTAGTTCTGATCAGGTACAAATATTATGAGATAGTAACAGCACAACACTGTAAATCACCATTGAATGAAGCAAGTGCAACAACATTTTCTTGTATGTTAGGGGCAGCAGTTCCCCTAAGTTCACTCCAGACACCATTACCATATATGTCGCCAAAACGTTCTTCAAAAGTATAAGCCAAAACAATGCCATCTGGTTGAAGATACAAGGCACAATACTTGTAAGTGGGCAAAGCTGTAAACACCACAATGCATAAAAAGGCACAGCAGACTCACCAGTTAACATTGATTTTGGAGGCTCAGGATAGCCCAGGGATTCCAGATCCTCAAGTTCATTTTTGCTAAGCACATCCCTATATACTGGTGCAACAACACAAATAGGTCAAGTGATTAGTGCTAATATTGAGTACGATAAGTAACATTCACATAAAATTCTAAAATTACATGCATAACATTTTAGAGCACACAAGCAACATACGATGACAACGAGTTGACAAGTCAAGTGATTCTGCTTGAATATATCCATGATCAGAGTAAACTTTTTTTTTAACTGGTTAGCACGAAATAAATTAAGTACTCCAGTCCAAATTATAAGTTGTATTGGCTTAGTGAAAAAAAAATGTATCTAGAAAGCCAAAACGTCTTATAATTTGCGATGGGATACAACTGTAAAAAGCCAAGCTCATCAATAGGTACCGCAAGGAAAATAAAAGATACTTAAGGTGTTATGAACGTTAGTTCATATGGGGTGTAGAGAGGATAACTATTGCCAAGGTAGGCTGGGTAATGGTGTCAGGGTACCGATCAGCAGGGGTTGACATTAAGAGCAGCACAAGGGAGGGTTTAGAGATAATTTTGTTCTTCTTGCTTCTCCATTCAAAACAGATTACAGGATATAAATAGAGGCCCCAAGGTATTGCTGGCGCCCAGCCCCTTGGCTCCATGATTCTAGCCCAGCCATTACTCTCCTAATTCCCAACCGACTCCTAATGCTTTTGACCACAGCCCCCTAGGCCTCCTCGGGCTCCTGGCAGCAGCTGCATGCACATCTATTGCTGCAGCCATAACTACTAATCCCCAACCATCTACTAATCGCTATTGACCACAACCTTGGTGCATGCAGTCAGTCCCGGCTGCCCCACATGACATAAGGCGATTGTACAAATACATATCATTACAAAATAACATAAACTATACATAACAAACTATTTTGAGGTGTTTGAAATGTCACTATGTGTTCACCTTTAAGTCCTTTATGATAATTAGACACTTCATCATTGGAACTTCCTCCAACCCTGTGGAAGAACATCAACTTGAGTTCACAAAAGTAAAATGCCCAGCGCATTAACATTCAAACCTACTCGAATTTGATTGTAGGAAAAGAGCCTGGAGTAGTATGGCTATAAATATTTCAAGAAGACAAGAAAGAATTGAGCAATTGTTAGATACAGCCGCAAGTCAGGATTGCATTAAATGTGGACAGAATTCCCTCTAATTAGAAAAATGCACTGGCTTCAATATTGACACAAGGAAGATAGTAGTATGTGACAGCAATAGCATGTGCCAATTGAACACAGTACAGATGGTAAAGTTATTATTAAGGAGTGCACTGAAAACAGGAATTGCAAATACCAGAAAATCTACAGAAGGAACAACAGCCAGCAATCCTAGTAAACAACAACTCCTGTAAGTTATTTAACACTAAACTGCCAGCCTCATTAAATCATGTGGGGAGCAGGAAATTTATAGTAGAGAAATACCTCACTTTCTTGGAAGAATTGAAGAGTGGAGGAAATCTAATCTCTCCCATACATATACAATGCCACCACTGATCAAGAACTGTAATCGATGGCAGGCAAAAGGTCCCTTCTGCACAGGAGGAAAGGTTCATACCAAGGAAGTTCCCATCAAAATCAAAAAGTGGACCGCCTTCACAAACCTAATCAAAAGAAAATAATTACAGGCCAGAGGTACAAGAGTGAAATGAAATAAAAACAAATTGAAATCAAACAAGAGTAACATAGGAAAACATTAGTTTATCACCCAAGATACACTTTACTGAATACAGAAACTGATTAAAATACTCCTCATATTGTAATGCAAATGTACCTCAGTGATTTTACAAGTGGATAGCATACGTGATAGGAAATCTCCGCTTGGATCAAAATTCAGTATCCCACATTTGGCGATTAATTTGCCATTGCTGTCACAGCCTAGAGCTACTGCATTAGTATGGGGTGGAAATTTTGTACGGCTCCGGAAAACTATGGGAGAAAGACCAGGGAAACTCTCAACATTGACAACAGCAATGTCACGATCCAAATCATATTGTCCCAAAAACCCTGTGACAAGGTTGTGTTCATGGCGCACTTCAATCTATAATGATAAAGCAAAAGTGTAAACAGTGGTCACATTTATCTTATGTAAAAGAGAAAAATTAGCAAAGGGCGATCAGCAGCACCAACCTTCAAGTCACCATGGTCTGTTTTTTTCTCATTGAAAGCTTTAACTAAACTTGCTGAAGTCAGAAACCCTGAAACAGGCCCCCCAAGCTGTACAGGTACGCCCGAGCATGCAAACAACACCTTGTTTTCTGCACAATATCTCAATTTTAACCAATTAAAATAGGCAATGTTTAAAAATGTCTGGGAAGTAAGGAAGCAACAGCACATAATCACCATGGGACAGAGAAAGTGAGACAACGCTTCTAGACAAATTTGATGCAACTTCTGGACTCAGCTCACTAAAGACATTTTGATCTGATTCCATATCCAGGTCATGTAGTTAAAGAAAATGATAAAACTGTGAGTGTCAGATAGAGATGTAAGAAACATGACCATAAAATGGAAGGACAAGCAGACCTGAAATCAGTAACTCATTTGTCTCTCCTTTGCAAATTCTTTTGTTCTTTGCTGACCTTGTTGAGAGATAAGTCCTTTTATTCTTCTGTGAGCTTCCCACAAGATCATCCAGATCATCCATTCTTTTGTTCTTTGATGAGCTTCTTGTGAGATAAGTTATTTGATTCCTCTCAGAGCTTCTTGTAAAATAAGGTCTTGTGAGATCACCACCAACCCTATTACTTCTTACCATCTTCCAAACATAGAAGCAGAAACTTTTTTTAAAAAAAGAGAAGTGCAAAATGTGGGTCAAAACAGTACAATATGCAGTAACATAACACAAATACACTTATATGCCATGTCAAGGCTGATGCCTCATGTCCCAATATAGGCTTTCTTGTAAGCTCGAAAATTAACTTTTTGATACACAAACTAAGAAAAATAAGTAAAACTAAATACTCTTTGCCAAATGTGTTTGTTGCGACAGTACTCGAAACAACTACCGAAGCAATTCCATATTGTCAAAAATGATTCTTTCAGTACCTTTTCTAGATCGGGTACATATACAGAAACACAATTCACCAAATTTAAGTTTTTGTAGGGGTCTCCAAAACTATGTAGCTGCATAAGCTCTTCCTGCCCAACGAGGTAACCACTCATGTCATTTTCTTTTCCTTTTTCTTTTTCTTTTTTGAAAAAACAGGAGAACCCCTAGCCACTCATATGACATTGCCTATGTATTCTTCAGCCAATCGCTAAACTGAAACCAAATTTTTCCCAATCAAATTTTGGACACGAGGCAAGGCATGTACCATTACACTAGTACAGGACAGTGCTAATGTGTATGAGACACCAGTCCCCTGTGAGACACTACTCCAAACTCCAATCCATCTTCTAATAATAACTAGTGTTTCTCCACAAACCAGTGGCGACAACTCATCATTCGCGTCTCGTGCAACATGAAATAGAAATAGGGTCCAGGTGCTAGGGTCTCCGTACCTTGTCAAGGGAACCGAGATCCCGCTGGGGTATAGCAGGATGCTGATGATGAGGGGGAGAGCGGCGCCGGTGTGGGAGATGAGCAGAGGGAGGGGAGGGCCACGGCCGCCAGGGAGAGCGCCGAGCTTCACCGGCCACGGCCGCCGGGGAAGGATCCGTCCGCGCTTGGGCACATAAATATAAAGGAAAAAGTCTACTTACACCCCCCAAAGTATTGCCTAGCGTCTAACCTACCCCCTCAACTACTAAACCATTTAAACAGCACCCTAAACTATTGAAAACAGGGCAAAAGACCCCCTCGGGCTGTTTTGGTGGCCGGTATTGCTTCGTGGCCGTCCAGCGTGGCCAGGGTGGACATGGTGGTGCTTGGGAGGGCTTGCCGTGACTGCTAACTGGACTAACAAGTTGGGTCCCACCCGTCAGGAAAGTGCCTCACCCAAATACGCCTCCTCCTCCCCTGTCTCATTCCCTCTTGCGCCGCTGCAGTTTCTGTTCGTTTGGACGCGCGCCCTCGTTCTCTCCGGCGACGCGGGCGTCAGGCTGATGATCGACGGCGGTTTCCATTGATTGACATCAGCA
>JAKNSH010066487.1:0-10001 GCA_027790015.1 Cymbopogon flexuosus
AAAAGTTTCTGAACCTTAAATGGAAATTAAAAGAACCAAATTTTTAAAAAAAAAACTCCCTTGGGCGGGACGAAAAATACCAAAAAA
This sequence comes from Cymbopogon flexuosus, assembly GCA_027790015.1. Classification (NCBI taxonomy): domain Eukaryota; kingdom Viridiplantae; phylum Streptophyta; class Magnoliopsida; order Poales; family Poaceae; genus Cymbopogon; species Cymbopogon flexuosus. The sequence continues at coordinate 88 of JAKNSH010066487.1, forward strand.
AAATCCCCCCCCCCCCCCCCCCCCCCGTCGTCTCCGTTGAGGCGACTCGGGGGCGACCCAACCCCGCCGCCAGAGCGACCCCCCGCGCACCGGCTCCCCCCGGCCGCCGGATGCACGCTAGCGGTGGCGGCGGCCAGCTGCGGCGCTCAACAAGGCCACCCGCAGCAGGTCCCCTTCCTTTTCCTCCCCACCTTGAGCTCAATAACTTCGGCGACGTGATGGCCGGCGGCCGGCGCGAGACCGCGTGGGGGGGAGGGGGGGGGGGGGCTGGATCCGTGCACCGGGAACCAGATCCGACAGCCCTCGACCTGGATCTGGCGTTTCCCAGGCCCTGGGCCTCATGGCTCATGGCGTCGGCGGCTGTCCGCTGGAGGTCGCGTCGGCGGAGGCCTATGTCTCCCCAGGCGCCTCCTAGCTCCGTCCATGGCACTGGGGTTCCCGTGCGTGCGCGTCGGCGGCTGTCCTGGAGGCCGGCGGCGCTAGCCTGGATCCGCGCTACCCCACCATGGATCCGGCGGCATGTCCTCCTCGGCTGCCCAATGGGTTCATGTGTTCCGGGTGAGCTGCGTTCGTGCTCCTTCGGTGGGCATGGACAGCGGCGTAGCCGGGCTCCGCGCGGACCTCGCAGGGTAGCTGCTTCGGCTGGCGCGGTGGTGTGGTGCCCTCTACATCTGCGGCATGTGCCTGTCGATTGGCGCTACCCCCAGGCGGAGGTGCAGTGTTTTGGGTTGTGGGAGCCTAGGCGAAAGCTGTGCACGAGCTGTGCAATCGACGGCGACGTCATCCGGCGCCGCTCACCTCCTTGGAGGCGTTGATACTGCTCCCCAATCCTTCAATTGTCGTCTGCTCAAGCTGGTAGTGGTAGTCGGCCGAGCTCAGCGTGCTGAGTTCATATGGAATCTGGGCGAAAGCCTTGCCCGGCCTTGCTCCGGTCCAGCGACGATGGCGTCCCTAGCGTCGTGTTCCTCCTTGGAGGCGTTGCTTAAGATTCTGCACCGCTACTGCTACCTGTTCGACAGAGCTGTGCCTCTGGGGCGAAAAGCCCTCTGCTCCGGCCTACGACGGTGGCGTCTATGGATGTCACTCTCCTTGTTGAAGGCGTCGTTACCTGTGGCCATTCATGTCTTCGACGCCACTTTGAGCTCCTCACCCCTATCCCTTTCCTCTCTTTGTTTTTCTCCCCCCTATTGTTGTTAACCCCTCTTGGGTGAAGCGGGTATGGCTGTTGTCGTGGCCAAGCGTCCGGCGAGTGTCCTCCTCTGGCGTCTCTGCTCTGTCGGCGCTCTCCTTGATGGTGCCAGGAAATCAAATGCCAGGTTCTCACCGCTGCCGCCATTCCCCTCCAAGGATTCCTCCCCTCGGACGGCGTTGAATGGTGATACGTGGTCCCGGATGTGCTGGAGGATGCCACCATCAAATTGGAAAAGGAGGTCGCCGTATCTGATGATCCGGGGTTTGCGTGTTCGACACCACTCTTAGTCCTCATTCCACTTGTCGGCCCTCAATGGGAGGGTGGCAAAGGAGCGTCGTAGCTACGAGGAGTGATGGAAGACACAATGACCATGGTAAATTGGCGAGTATGCTGCTCGGCGGGGGCGAAACTTTCTGATGTTTGGTTCGCGTCTTTCGGCTCATATCTAGGTTTACCTTTGAGTCTGTTTATGTGTTGCTGTTGTTGTTGTCGGTGTTGTACTCTCTCTCTCTACCTTGTTGTTGTTTTGTTGTCGGTGTTGTTTCTCTCTCCCTCCCCTTTGTACCTCTAAAATTGTATGGGTATTGGCGTTTATGCCCTTCCACCGCTCGGCTTGATGAGCAACTGTGGAATGAAAAACAGGTGGGGATCTTTGGATCCCCCCGAAGCCCGTCAAAAAAAAAAAAAAAAAAACCTTCCATTGGTCAATCTTATCAAAACATATTGTGCAGCAGATATATCTATTTGCAATTATCTCCTCTATTAATATATTTGTCTGGCACATTCCTGCCAGTAGTTTTCGAAAAAAAATTATTTGCAATTAAATCCAGATTTGTACTTCTGAAAACACTCTCAAAATGCTTTCAGGCTACTCATCAACTCTTCCCAGCGAAACAGATGCCAAGAAAGGCAGGAGAAAGATCATAAAGCTGATGGCAGCTATGGTTGAGAACTATCAGGAACTGAGGTTATTCCAAACACCGAGGGCGAACGAACCAGGGGTGGTCAGTGGACTGGAAGAACTTACCAGCCACCGTCGAAGCACCGAGACGGTGAGACCTGGACCGGCGCGTGCGGCGTCCAAGGGCCGAAAGGCTGGTCGCAGCGCGGTGGAGAAGGAGAGCTCAAGGAGAGATTTATCCTGACCGCATCTGGCTCTGTCCGCTGCCGCGGCGGCAGCGGCGGCCGGATGCTCGCTCGTCACGGCGTGCTCTCGTCATTTTCTATTCCAACCAAAAAAGAACTGCAGTCTGCAGAGCACTACTAGAGCAGAGCCTCTTGGACTTTGACTTCCACGCACCGCCGACGAGACGGACTGACGGAGGATGGGCCCTCGCAGGCCTCTTCCTGCCCTAGATCCGATGGGCCCTGCTGGCCCATGTGATGAAGTCTCGCTTCTCCGGCCCAGAACAACGCCACGTGCAGGGCAGGTAGGTGCCCGGTGCAGCACGCTTCCCCCCGCTTGCAAAGTTGGACCGATGGTTGCAAACAGTCACCGCGCAGTTGGTCACCCACCTGTCACCGGTTGCCTACACCACCCGCTGCCCGGTGGGCCCCAAGGAGCCTCAGTAGGGCCCACACACTCACGTCACGCGCGCACCGCAGCGGCAGGCCAGCCATACTGCCCCACCAGCCCTCCGTTTCGTACGGCCTCCCCAAAAATCTCAACCCGTCTCTCTCTCCAAACGAAGAGGAGAGGAGAGAGGGGGGCAGAAGAAGAAAACCTCGCGCGGGGGAGGCGCGAGAGGGATCGCGGGGGCCGGAGGAGCAGCGGCCGGTGGAGGTGGCGCGCTCCGGGGCCGTCCGAGGTGAGCGCTTCGCTTCCCCACGACCGGCCTCGCTTGCTCGCTCGGAATTGGGTTTCGGATCCGCGGATTGGGGTGGGGGGCCTAGATGCGGTAGCTGGTTCGATCCGGGTTGCGCGGATTTCGCGCTGGATTGGTTGGCACTCGGATCAGACGCCGTGGTTGGTCTGGTGTGTGGTTGAGGCCGTGGAGAATTGTTGCGATCGGGTCTCATTGTTGCGCTTGGTTGGTTCATGTGTGTCACTGAGGGGAGTGAGGATCTGCGTGAGGAGCCGGTTTCGGGTTTACCGATTTGGCGCTGCTGCTGGTGTTCCAAATTCTGCTCACTGAAATCTCTGGTACTCTGCGCAGTTGATTTATTTTTTGTTCTGCTGCTGTTTCTGGGAAGATGCTAGGGCCTAGGGCGACTTCATAGGCATTGTCATGTCGAAGCGTGGGAACGGTATTAATGTTCTGGGATTATTACAATAGTTGTTATCCTTCTCATATAAAAGCTGCAAAATCATCATAAACCAACCTGTTTTCATGTATGTACAGTGTCCAAAATGGTTTATGCTGTTTCTCTTCAAATAAACTTGATGACTTGGAAGTGGAACTATAGTTTTATACAACTATTTAAGTTAGGAACTTACTCGTGGAATTTCGTGAAGTTTTTTTAATGTGCATGTGTATTTGACCCTTTGTAATCTGTAGAATTTTATTGCAATCACTCTGAGAATCATTGGAAGGCTTGTTGGTTTGTGGCTTAATATGAGTTACCAAAATTTGGCTGGCATCTGATAATTGCTAAATTCTGTTGGCTAGACGTATTGCAACGGCTGGGCACAAACCAAACAAACTTTTTTTTATTTTAGGCATCATTGGTGGATTTGTATTGTTCTGATTGTAGAACTAACATGGCTTTAGAATTGGAATATCTACCCTTTGTTACCATTTATGAAACATAGACCTAAGATTGATTCATGATTGTTGCTAGTTTTGGATCACCAAACACACTTTCCCACACCTGTTCTGAGTTAGTCAAGTCTGTCTTTCCACTGTAGTATTCTTTTGTTGACACACTTGTGGACCAATACGGTATTAATGCATATGCAAATCAGCACTTTGAAATGCAAAGAGGCCTGTTGTTCATATTATTTCCTATGAGGTAATCCTGCTCGCATCATACCAGAAGGTGACAATTTGCTGCTTCAGTCATGTTAGTTTGTATCATTTTTTTCCGTTCGAATTTAGGGTGCAATGAGTTATTTGGACCTGTATAGCTATATTGAGCAACCTATGTATGCTTATGCTGTTCAAATTTGCTCATTCAGATGGAGTACATATCCCCTGAAAGAAATCTGGAGGGGACTTGTGGAGATCCTGGGCCATTATTTGGAGACCAAGGTGGCAGCTTGTTGGACCACTTAGGTTATCAAGGAGGAATTCCACATGAGTCTCCAACACTGGATCATGGACTTTTGGTTGACCCAGCTGATGCAATCCCGTATTTGTCTACAGATTCTCCGCCCTTCATGAATGATCAAATCACTTGCAATGTTATGAAATCTTCTTCAACCAGTCCAGAATCTTTGATGAAACAACCTCAAGAACCTCTTAGTATAGAATCTGATGTACAGAATGATGCAGCTGAACAAAATGTTCACAATAGTAACTCTGAAGAACAGATCACCAATCTGGGCTGTGATGTACATCAGAACACAGAAGCAATTGGTGCAGTGTCGCCTCCAAAGCTTCCTGAAAGCAGTGTTAATGATATATCAAACTTTCAACCAGAAGCTACATATTCTGATGCCTACCATGGTGACTCTTTGTTAACTGAAAATAGTAGTAAGGGTTACCAGCTTAATAATAGTGGTGCTCCTGCTGATGATATTCCAAACTCTCCTGTGCTTCAGATGGAAAATGAGGAGATGGAAAAGTTAGATGAGACTTCTCACAATGAAAACAGTGGGTCAGAGGATGATCAGATGAATGGTAGGAAACCTTGCCCTATTAATGGTCGAGGCAGTGAGAAGTTTAACACTTCAGCTGTACCTTCCTCTTGGGAACAAACAGAGCTGAAAAATCCTGGTACTAGAAATGGAAGCTCAACTCCAGACAATCAATTTGATTCTCCTCCGGACAGGTTTGCAAGACTGGAAAGGGACACACCTTCTCCAGATGGGAGAGTATCGCCTGAAAGGTTTGCAAGACTGGAAAGGGATACCCCATCTCCAGACGGGAGGATATCTCCTCCAGTTGAAAGTTCACATGCCCGTCATTCTGAGAAGATGGAGTCACAATATCATGCCAAAGATGTTGGTGAGTTAGCTCATTCTGAAAGCCCACCAGTAAGACATCGGTCCCGATCTTCTGAAAAACATGACCCCAATCGCAAAAGAGCCTCTTCAAGGGAGTTGTCTCCACATGCGCGGCATAGTTCTCCTGTAGAAAGGAAGAGACGGAGAGAATCACGACATGGTGATGGGTCGCCTCGACAAAGATCTGCATCTCCCAGAAGAAGATCTACACCCCCTCAAAAAAGATCTATAACCCCTCGAAGAAGATCTATATGCCCTCGAAGATCCTCACACAAGAGGAGGGAATCACCAAGAAGGGGAGACTCACCTAGGAGGAGGCACTCACCTAGGAGGAGGGAGTCACCAAGGAAGAGAGATTCACCAAGGAGGAGGGACTCACCAAGGAGGAGAGACTCACCAAGGAGGAGGGATTCCCCAAGGAGGAGGGACTCACCAAGGAGGAGAGATTCACCAAAGAGGAGGAGGGACTCCCCAAGGAGGAGGGATAGGTCAAAATCAAGGTCACCTTCAAGAAAACATGGTACCTCTAGACATAGAAAAGAACATGATAGATCTCGGTCCAGGTCTCCCCACTCAAGGGATCATCACAGGCGATCTCCAAGGTGATTCCTTGCCATTAGTAACTATAAGGCAGTAAGGCTGCTGAATTTTGAATTCATTTAAATGATCATGGCAGGTTCATGTTTTTGAACATACTGGATTTATAATTAGATAGATACTGTCTGGACATGCATCCTTCAATAGGCCGTTTTTATATCATGTATACTTCTCTTGTAGGACTATTTATTTGGTGTATGCATCATCATTTTTTCTGCCTGCTATTTTATTCTCTTCTATTTGTTTTGGTATTGTAGAAGGCATTCACCAAGGCACAGATCACCCCCAACCAGTCATCGCCATCATTCACCAAAAAGACATTGGTCACCACCTGCCAACAGGAAAACTGGATTGGGTAAGCCTGGAAAGAATCTCTTTATTGCAGGATTTAGCTACGCCACCACTGAGCGAGATTTGGAGAAGAAATTTGGCAAGTTTGGACGTGTAACAAGTGCACGTGTTGTTCGTGATAAACGGTAATTACTTCCATATTATGTTATTTGTATCTCCCAGCTTCCTTTGGTAATGTTATCAACGACCTTCTTTGCAATACTCTTCTGATTTCAGCACTTTTAGTATACTTGCTTTCATAGTGCACCGTCATTGGACGAGACCTTTGTGCAACTCATGCTCATCTTTTGTTTACGTTTTGTTTAAACAGTAACTGCTTATCATTGTACTGCAAAACCTTGGTTAGCTAAATTTATCCTGTCAAATCAGTAACAAACCTGAAGCAATCAGTCATTGGAGTTTGCCTGGCTTATATTCTTTACAGATTAACTATAAGAAAGCTACTACTGCATTTTCTAGAGCTTTGGTATACTTTCAGCGTTGTGTTAGGGAATTCCACTGTTTTCCCCTACCTTATCCAACTAGTTTCCAGCATGCAGTAACATTTTTGAACCCATCATGTTGACATTGTACTCAGATTCATCACTTGGATAGAATTAAGTTACTCAGTACTGTTTCCATTTTTATAGAACTGGAGATTCCCGTGGCTTTGGATTCTTATCCTTGGAGAAGGATGAGGATGCCGATGCAGCAATCCGTGCTTGTGACGAGACTGAGTGGAACGGGAGGATCATTCTTGTGGAGAAGTCAAAGGCACCTGCATGGTGAATCTTCTGCCTTTTGGGGCTCTGCACACTCTTGTTGGAGGGGGATCTCATTGCTTCACCTTGCACAGATTTTATCATTCAGGAAAAAGTAATTATTGGTATGACATACTTGGTACATGTCAAAGTTCACCCGAACCTGGCTTTTGATGCTGTACTAGGAGTAAGAGTAATAAATAATGCACTTCCTTGCTGACAGTTATTGCAAGAATAAGATGTAACGTCACACCTTAGCTTGTTTCAGGGCCCTGCTGCTGATAAGAGGGACTTAGTGGTACCGTTTAGTGTCTGCAACCTCTACACATGAAATGTGATAAGTGCCTGTTCGTGAGCCGTCAGTTCTCTTCCTCACCTTCGCCTCGCGTTCACTGATGGCATGAACCGATTCTGGGAGACTCAAGCTTTGTGATGCTGTTGCTACTCAAGGGTTATGTTAGTAGTTCAATAATCTACAATTAGCTTTTCAATGTTTGCATCCTCTGAATGAGGATTTGGAAAATGTCCTACGGTTTGTGTTTTGGATTCTAGATAATGTTTAATTATGGTTGCCACAAGACACCTATGGCCCCACCTGCCGGTGATATATTTTTTTCTGCTGACATGGTTATGTTTCCTTTATTCTTGTATCTAGAGGTGTCTGTCTATTGGCACAATGTTAGTGAGATGGAAACTGAGATTGGATGCATACCAGTGTGTTTCTTTTAGGTGGGCTAACAATTGACAATGTGCATACTACGACAGCCGCTCAGGTTATGTCGACTCTGATTTTGGTCTGGTTTGTTGGCGTCACAATGGTTTGTTGGTTGATCGACTGAGATACTGCAATGACAGCTCGATCCTGAAGGTCGCTATCCTTTGGGAAATCTGTGGTCAGATGCAACAATTTTTTTCCCAAGAGGAGTTAATTATTTCGTGCCTCGTATTCAGCTTCTCTTTTGTCGACCGACTTTGGATGTTTTTGGGTTGACGGCAAAGGCTCTCTGCTATAAACAAACAAAACCGTCTTAATTAGTAGCTAATATCCCCTCCACACGTTTTGAACTGTTCTGATCCTGAAAGAACAGTAACTTTTGTCGTAGCTATAAAGATGTGGCAGTGTTAATACAAATTATGTTTTATCTGAAATGTTGTTTCAATTGTAAGCTTTACTGTAATTGAACAAAAAGAGACAGTGAAGCTGTACTGTGAAGAGCATGTCAATGTCAGGATTGGAGGAACTAGGATATAATGTGTCGACAAAATCTGGAAGACAGTCCATCACAGGGGTGTCCTTAGTGGTTATTTCGGAGGAGACGAGCTAACAGAACTAGCGATCGAGTGTGACGCAAGACGAAACAAGGATTTATTCAGGTTCGGGCCGCGGATTGTGTAATACCCTACGTCCTGCGTCTTTGTCGATTGTATTGCCTTATGAGAGCGTGTATTGTAGGGGTATCCCTGCCCGTCTTATATAGCTGGGCGACAAGGTTACAGATCCTGAGATTACGGTTTGGGATGATTACAATCATGCATATCCAGAATAGATACGCGGGATTCCTATCATCTAGAGTGCCTTGTACGCCAAGGCGCCTCCGAATTCCCGAGCAGTCCGCCGACCACGTTTGGTGACGTCTTCTCGAGCTTGAACTTGTCATTCGGGCCTCCAGAAAGTGTGGCCAAAGATAGCCGTGAGGATATAGCGGCCACGTAATGTAACCACGGCATAATATCGAATCAAGCACCAGATTCACGCGTTCCTATGCCGCCACTAATTGGAATCCATGGACCCTCGCACCAGCAGATTGCACCACAAAGCGAGCCTGATGAGCGGCACGTCGCTTGTTGATGACCAGTAAACAAAGCCATTATCTGAAGGTGAGAAGTGGACAATCGTACTATAAGATAAGATAAAATATAACCCAGGCCTTGTTTAGAGCATACCTAAATTTCAAGTTTTTTCACTTTCTCTCCATCACATCAATTTTTAGCCGCTTACATGGAGCATTGAATATAGGTAAAAAATAACTAATGACACAGTTTAGTTGGAAATCACGAGATGAATCTTTTGAGCCTAGTTGGTGATACTATTCATCGGGTTAAAATTTTTTGCAATCTAAACAAGAACTTAAAAAGAAAACTTGCAAAAGATCAAAGATAACCATCGCTCAGTCATCTGACTCATCTATTGCTGTCAAGCACCAGACCACCATCACATTACATGATGTCCCACCATCCAAACCCTTCCATTCCACGTTTGGGTGTGAAGCCGGCAGGCAGCGTGCGCCCCACAAACAGTCTCACCACCAACCCACCAGCCGAGGCGCCCAACGGGTCCGGCGCGTCCATCCGACCCAACCCAACCCAACCCATCGCGCGCACCCGCCAAATCAACCACCCCTCTTCGTCCCCGCCCCCGTCCGGCCGTCCCCGACTCCCCGTTCCGTTCCGTTCCGTTCCGTTCCATTCCATTCCGGCAGGCAGCACCGCAGCAGCCGCTCGCCCAGGCGCCGTCCCCACGAGCCCCCACCCCACTCCCGTCTTGGGCGCCTCCCCCCTCGCTCGCGGAGCCGCGTTCCCAGATCCCCCCCCTCGCCCGTGCCTGCCGCGGCATTGGCACCGCCACGGCACCCCGGTCGAGCGCCCGCAATGCGAGCCTTGTAGCGGAGCACGGACGGAACCATGCATCCCAAGCCCGAGGGCGGCGGCGGCGACGCGGACGGGGAGGTGGGCTCCCCGCGGCCGGGCTACTTCCGGCAGCGGAGCATGAGCGTGCACTCCGCCTCCGCCGCCGCGGATCCGGAGGCGGCGGCGGCGCGCCGGGTGTTCGACGTCGAGAACCCGCCTTGCTCCTCCGCCGCGGGCGGCGCGGGCGGGGGCGGGGGGCTCCGGCCCAGCGAGTCCGTCACCAAGCTGGAGTCGCTGG
>JAKNSH010066572.1:0-10262 GCA_027790015.1 Cymbopogon flexuosus
GTAGTACCTTTTAGGCTTTTACTGCCTAGTGCTTTGCCCTGACTGGCTTGCTATAATTTGTATATTGTATATCTGGGTGTTTGTGGCTTTGGACTTGTATGCTGTTGCATGTGAGTTCTGCTAACAGTGGAGAGGGTGAACAACTATTATAGCAGTCAACATTGGGGGTGATGCATTCCTTGCAAAATTTTGTCGGTGACAGCATTGGAGTGGACTTGGTAAAAGCATGCCATGTGAATACAAATTAAAATTTAGTTAATTAAGCTTTATGACTAGCTTTCAAGTCCCGGCACCTTAGTTTAGGCAGCACAATTTCTCAGCGTAGTGTTTATAGGGTCAAAATATTTACTAGGACAAGTACATATTGGAACATTTCAATCACCAAAGAGGAGGAAGCTTTCAAACCTATAACCCGAAGATAAAGAGAACTCCATGGGAGCATTTTCCTTGAAACAAAGTTATGAGCCTTCTGAAACCAAAGATTCCAACCATGATCAAATTCCATGATGAAAGTGTATGCTGGTAAAGGTGGTTGAAAATGAATGCCCATCATAATGGTTGTGGCTCCCTTCATGAACGCATTGGTCCCTAACACAAATAAATTCTGATTTCCCGTCAGTCTTTCTTACCACTTTTGCCAGACTATGGTACAGATACCATAACACACCCGAGACAGTTTGATGACTGTTGAGAAATAAACAAACATAGAAATAATACCAGTACTAAGATTTGTTATTGTGAAGGTTTTAGAAAGTTCAACTTTCCAGTGTTGTACTAATACTAAATGGAATCTTTGTGAGTGAGGCGCGATGACACAAAAGTGGAATGCACAAGCTCCGTATATTCTCAAGAACTCCATGAACTTTTTCAGCAATTTTTATCCAGTTTTCAAGTAGTTAGTCATGCCTCATCAGAAAACAAATTGTTAGTTGTCTGTACGAACTACAAAGGCAATACTTTTGCAGTAGCACACAGCAGTTCCCCCCACTTCACCTGTATAAAGAATGTGTAGATTCTCGGGAAGGGAAATTAGCAGACAAATTACCAGACAAATGGCTTGTTTATTCCTCCTTGGATGGGCGGAATGGTTGATGTGCGTATAATATTTCATACACTTGCAGGGGGGCGTGCGGCACGCCTGCAGCAGTGATGATGGTCAACTCAATGCAAGATCCGGACGGATAGTGCAGCAGCCGCTGTACCGTGCCGAGTAACCTGCAGGAAAAGGAACCCCATGAATTGGAGTTTTTTTATTTTTTTATTTTTGAGGAATCCATAAAATTGGAGTTGAAATGCAGGGATGAAACAAGAGTTAAGATGCCAGTGTGCAGCTTATTTCAGTGAAGAATAAACATGCATGGTAACAAGCGCTTATGCTGAACAAATATGCATAAAATAGCAGACCAATTTTCCACCATCCAGACTAATGGTCCTGATTCCTGAATGGATGAAGGTAGTAGAGGACAAAGCCACTTGTGGCCACCAAACAAGCCAAATCTGGATCAACACCCAGTTTTCTTTCCGTCAGGGATGTAACTTGGGTTACGAGTCCCTTGCCGTATTGATACCCAACACGAAAGCTTTGTGGAAAAGAGGTTTTTCCCTAGCTGAAAAAGCTGAGAGACACTAAAGCAGAGCCAGTACATGATGCTATGTTGTAATAGCTGAAATGAGGCTTTCTCCATTTCAGTCAACACGCATGCATTGTGGGAGTACCCCAACAGCCATGTGAAGCCAGGCAGTGTTGAGGACTGCCTGAGGACTGAGGGACCAGAACACAGGGAACAGTGGACAAAAGCTGGAACCCAGCTGAGGCTATGGAAAGCCATGCACGGTAAACTATAAACACAAACGATCATCTTTAGACTTTATCAGGCAGCTTTGGCATACAGTATCACCAGAATAAAATTGATGCTTGCTTTTAGCACAAGGGATTATAATGAGGGAGGAAGCATATAAAGGGCAGAAACAAACCTCTTCTTCAACAAAGAGGAGGCTCTGTGACGGCAAGGTCTGAGCAGGATCACCACGCTTTTTGACCAGCAGTTGTGAAGCACAGTGAAATGCTACTTGCAACTGCCAAGAAAACTTGGCCCTTGCGAGATGAACAAGCCGGCAGAGAACCATTGGGGGAGGAGGTGATGGGATTCTCTCTGGAATGCGACTTCACCTCAACAGACATGCCGGTCTTTTGATTCAGAGCTTTGGTATTTGGGTGAAGTTTTGTATATTACTGGTACTTCGAAATGTGGGCAGTTTAAGCAGTATGGGGACCTTAAAACTGTAAAAGCTACCGCTGAAGTCGTGTCATTTCTGAAAATTGTGAAGACACAATGTTCTTGTTGCGGACTGGATTAGTTCCAGTTAGTCATTATCACAACTCAAAACATTATTGTTATATTTTGATGAACTGGAATTCTAAAGAAGCTCAATTAAAATCAAGAACGAAACATAAAAGAATGCTTAACATGCAGTTTCAGTGGTATTTACCTTATTCATTTGATCAAGCATAACCTATCTTGAAGAAATCACTCCTTATCCAAAGTTCCAAACTAATAAAACAAACCTTCATGGTTCAAAGTAACCTGCCTTTTTGCCAATTATTAATAGAACCATAGATGAATCCCGGCTGTACGCTAATATGTTCTTATTGTATACTTTGGTTTAACTTTATGTGGGTAAAAAGTGGAGGATGAAACTTTTAAGTTCCCCAGTGAAAGAAGTCCGAAAGCCTACAATAGATCATTAGGTTCTGGAGACAGCCAACTACAATAACAATATTCTATTTTACAAGCCTATCTATTCAGATACTCGCTCCGTCCGGGAATCATTGCACATCTCGCTTCCTGAGAAGTCAAATCTTTCTGAATTTGACCAAGTGTATATAAAAAAAAAATCATATTTATGATGTGTAACAAGTATCATTAGATTGATATTGGAACATACCTTTACAATAAATTTATTACGAGATATAAGCATTGATATTATTTTTTATATACTTAGTCAAAGTTTAAAGAGTTTGACTTTAAGAAGCGAGAGGTGTAATTATTGCCAGACCGAGGGAGTATGTTGCAGCCTATAGATAAATAAGTGTACTATATATATACAAAATCTTCAAACATGCTTTATGAGACATTGTTGCGAGTCTGAGAGCCTGATTATAGTCACCTTGCATTGAAATTGTGTAAAACTACCACATTTGATCGCTTAAACTGTGCATCCCATTTTACAGTACAAAATCAGTGATCTGTGTTCCCTTTTCAAACACTTTGTATAGCCTTACCATACAAATTCTTTTTCCCGCAGCCTAAAAAAGGTGCTATAATATTCAGGTGTCATTCTTGCAATGAATATGTGATGCCAAATCATTCTTGCAATGAATATGTTCCATTGCAAAATTATGAATTTAAAAAAGGGAAAAAATCTTCTGCGTTTTTTATATGAGAATATAGTTCCTTCCCTTTTATTCTAAAACCATATTTTCAGTGCTATGCCTTTCTGTGTATACATGAAGAAAACGTTTGCTTGATAAAATTATACTATGCATTATTCTGTGAGATAGGCCGTGGACATGATACAGCTACTATGTATACATCTAGACACTTGATTTAACATCTGCTGCAGGCCTATTACTAATGTGCTTTACTTTACTAAATTGCAAGTCAGATGAGCAATGCAGCATCCAATTTACCTTGCAAGGCTCCGTTACTGTCCGAGTAATGAGGAAATGAACTAACAAAGAAACCACTGGCCAATGTGCGCCTCTATGTAGGCATGGTATTAGCAGATGCAAAGGTCAGCAAATTTCAAACCAATCACCACATTCAGTCATTTATTTTATATTTTTTTGAAATGATTCCTAATTCTGTAGCATCATAGAAACGAATAAACCATTTTTCAGCCACTGAATATGTTATTGACAAAAAGAAATAAAAAGGACCAAGATTGATTCTACACATCTTCATACTAACAGGGAACCACCGAAATTCCACAAGAAACAATACAGAAAAAGGAGCATCTTCTCAGCATTGGCAAATTACTATATGCTATTAGCAAATTCTACAAACCCTTTGATGGAAGCCTGATGATAGAGCTGACATATGGTTAGTAGTATTCAAGACTTGCTACAAATCAATCATGAACAGAGATGAATTGCATGACGTACAACGTACAGGTTCACTATAAATCAATCACAAGAAACAAAAGTCAACATCATGAAACATGATGCATCAGATGAAACACCGAAATGATGATCTAAAGCTCATACAATGTAATTGGTTCCTCTTGCCGTTGACCTTATCATACATGAAATAAACATCAAAATGTCCATTCAAGGTCAAGACAATTGGTTCGAGCATGACCGTGGTAGTCATCACAAGTTTCATCACTTTTCTTGGCCACCAATCAGTGATCAAAAGCATGTTTAGTTCCCAGCAGCAGTAGGAATGGCGGTTGGTTTCGAATCCTCAGCCTTCTCGTGCTCCTTGTTTAGCATCTGGAATCACAGCAATTATCAGACAATTTCATGCCCACAGAAAAATCGAGTAATTCCATTACAAGATATCAATCTATCTACAAGGATTGCAAAGGACTGAAACAGCATCAGAAGCAGATAGAAACAACCAACCTTGTTGTTGATCAAATTGTGAAGCGCAATGACACTCCGGATCAGAGAAGACAGGTATATCACCAACATCATGTCGTTTGTTTTCACTGCACAAAAGAAATATAACATTAGGCTGCTGCAATAAGGATTCCGTGAATATGAAATGATCAGGTCAGTTATGTTAAATCAGAAAAAGATGCAAGCTTACCTGCAAAGGCCTTGATTAGCTCATTTACGTTCAGATTTGGAAGGAGATTAAAGACATCCTGCAAAAAGAACTCATAATGAATATAATCTACAATCTCCACAACTAAAAAGAGCCGGATGTTACCGTCAGATTAGTAACTAATCGCTTCACCAAGCTCCTAATCGACCCAGCCTTCCTCATTCCTTCATGCGCAGCGCATGACCAACCGTAGCACACCCACGATCCTCCCCCCCCCACCCCCCCCACCCCCCATCTTCTCCACAAACCGTTCGCACAGGCGCAGCCTCACCCAGCCACCCCCACACGACCCATCCGCCTCCCCGCCCCTCCGCCGCCGCCAGCGCGGCTCAGGCACCGCCGCTAAATCCTCGACTGCTGGGCAGACGTGCCGGCCGCTAGGGACGCCGAGTCGTCCGAGCCTTGCAACGACGAGATGGGAATCCACACAGGGGATGACCTGCTGCGTTGCTGCAACGAGATGGTCAGCATGTCCGGCCTCTTCTAATGTCCGCCCCTCCACCCCACTCTGCTCCCCGTACATGTCCATGAAACAGGTCATGATGGTACTAGATGTTGTCTACAACTCTAGATGCATGGTCAGTTTTATTCAGTTGTCATTACAAATGCAAATCACAACAGGGCCAAGTTCATTGCTCTATGTGAAGTACTAGAGCTAAGTCAGAGAATGGGGTAGATTGTCTAGGCAGAAGCAGCCTGATACTATGGCAAACAGAAGAGCACAGAAGGTGAGACTGGATTGCTTTCCCTACGAATTCCCAAGGTATTAGTCAACAGTTTATACTCCGTAGCTGGAAGCCTGGAACACAATAATATGGGACACAGTTCTCAGTTCTCTTGTTATGCTGAATCCAGGATGCACATGCTGATTTTACTTCTAATAAGATATTTAAGGTGGATTGGTTTCTGTAGTTCACTCTATTATTTCTTTTCCTAGGTTGCCAGGTTTAAACGTAAAAAAGGCTGTATATGGCCTTGCTTTTCTTGAAAGGAGTTTTTTTTTTTTTCAAATTAAAATGAGCTGCGATATTCTAGAAGATAAAGGTCCTCCATTTGGTGGTGGTATTTTAATTTATAGTGCTCCTAGATACCCTGTAATGCTCCTTTTGGTGTATACCAAGACCATGAGGATATTTTCGATCTCTTTAGTCAGTTAGTGGCATTAAGAATAATTGCTATCTATCCAGATTGCATTAGTGTAAGTTTTGAAAAAAAGAGGAAGGTTGTATGCATTACCATTCTGAAACTTAATCTACTTTACCAAAAAAAATAATAGACAAAACAATTGTTGCTTAACCATGTCTCCTGCATGATGTTCTTGACTTCAATTTTAACATATATGTGTTTTTAAAAATGGGCAGCTTCACATACTGTTGATGAGCATCTCAAACAATGTCATAAAAGCCAAACCTACAATATCATATCCAATGATACTTTATATATCAGTGAATTGGTGATGTTCCTCAAATGTGCACAATGCCTACATTTGCAGCTGCTGAGTGCAGGAATGGCACAGGCATGACTCGTTGGCGACTTTGTGCAGTTCGTCACGAGGCATTGGCAAGTGTGCAGGGACGCATTGGATGAGCTTGTGCATAACATGGTGTAGGATATTTATAAGTTAAGATTTTAGTTGTCTGATAGATTTTTTTTGTCTCATGTGATAAAAGTTGAAAGGTTACTAAATGAATTGGAAAACATAAATTACAGTGATGTAGCTGCACAAATCATAACTACATGTGGAAAAATAACTGTTCTCAATTGATCAATTTGTACTAAAATAAAAAGAAAAAGTTGATCATCAACCAAAAATATACTGAACCTTTACTCATTATGTGTTCAATTCCGATTGCAATATTAATGCGACTAAGACAGCTGGTATATTTCAGCTCACTGTTGAAAGTAATACATGACGAATTGCAAGAGAGAGACTAACCTGCAAATGGTACAAAATTTCATGATTCAGTGGGAGCTTCCCATCAATTACAAGATCCAAATAGCTTCGGATCTCCCTAAGTCTTGCATCGAGTCCCTTCAGGGCTGCAAGCTTGCTAGTGACCTTAATTCACAAAGGAAAGGGATACTTAGGGTGTGCCATAAATGAAAAAAATAAGCAATCGGAAAATCCACTCATGACAAATTACCTCTGTGGCGAGTGTGCTTATTGTTGTGTCCTTTACATCCCTTAGAAGGTGCTCAACTCCTGAAGATAGCACAAGGCGTATCAGTTAACAAACTGTCACAGCACAAATTCAATCAATATTTCTTGGTAACTATTTTTGTTCCTCAAAATAAAACAAGCCTATTGGAGGACTCAAGTGATGACATTGAGAATAGGGTCTGAATAATAAATTGAACATAATTATAATCTAGAAGATGCCCAAATCCTGATGATAGCACAAAACATGAGTAAACCATCATAGTGCAAACTTGAATATTCATACATAATTATTTTGTTGCTCAAAATGAAGGCAGTAATTGGTGGGCCCGGGACCCCTAATGATAACATTTGACAATACCATCCGGATAGTAAAATCCACATAAGTTTTTGTTGTTGTTCATGCAATATCAGATCGACAAGTCTTACCAATTTCCTCAACTTCATGAGCAGCAATTTCTGAAGGAACATGGACAAATACCTTCTGACTTTTCTGAGTAGCATTCTGTAAAGGCCAAAAAACAAATTAAATGCTGAGCAAGCAAGTGAAACACATCAGCGTCTCAGGCCCCTGATGTACCTCTTTAACCTCCTCCACAGCATAGTATGCTTTGGTGGGTATCCCCAGCTCCTTGGGTTGCACATCAATAATCACCAGGACAGGATTAGGAACATAGCTGAAAATTGGAGAGCGAGAATTGGAATAAACAGCTGTGAGAACCACCACAGGCAATACAGGATGAGCATCCAGTGACCAAGCTAGCAGAATTAACATTATATAGAAAATATAATTCTTTGATCTACATATCCAACATCCCTAGAGAAGGACAGAGAAAATGAAATGTAGAGGGAAAATACATTTGAAGTTCTCAAACCATCAGAAACTACTGATGGCTCTCAAAGCTCATGATTTAGTTTGACCTAACAAAATTATTCTTTTACAGAAGTATGTGGACAAGAAATAAAGATGAAGAAATTGAGTCTGCTGGAAATACTAACTCTTGACTGTTCTCTCCATACATTTTCTTTTCCCAGCAATCTAGAATACCAGTGCTAGGACAGTAAACACAGAATTTCAAAGCAAAATTCATAAGAAAATGTATTGGCTATGCAGTACGGAATCAATAATCTCTAGTGAGCAAATGTTTTGAGCACAGACGACAACAGAAATACATCTGCAACCATGTGTATCACTAACATTAGGTGAAAAGTAGTCAAATAGCTTGTGGAAGCTAATCTGCATATGACAACACTTAAAACAATCATCCTAAGTTGACTGCAAAGTTACACACTTGTCTATAACTTAGGACAGCACATACAAAATTGTAACACGGGTTCAGAAAAACAATCACAAGAGCCAAGAGGGCATAACTTCGCATGTAGATTCACCATACCTGTTGAATAATGCATGGACATCCAAGTCATTCTCCCTTAGTTTTGGGCCAGTGCTGTACCAGCCAACAACATGCTCCTTGGCTGCACCACAAACAGCTCGTGCTCATTAGGGCAACAGAAGCAATAGCACCAAGCGGGCCCAACAAGTTGTGAGAATTTCGACACGGCATACCATTAATCCTCTTGAACATGGAGAACATCGACTCATGGTAATTGTGGTCAAGGAACCAGATCCTAGGATCCTTGTCATCCTCCTCAAACGGCACTACAAGAAATCAAGTAGCTGATTCAGCAAGTCACCCCCGGTACAACATCACAGATCTAATCAATAACTGTATCTACACCAGCAGCCGATTCAGAGAAACCCTAGGCAGCACAGCAGCCCCATCCGTGACAGGAAAGGTGTGCCCTGAGCGGCGAAACCCTAGCAGGAGGGCGGGGGTTGTTGGGAGATTTACCGGCGTAGGAGTTGGTCACGTCGACGGAGCCGCGGGAGGAGGTGCCGAGGAGGACGCCGACGACGCGCTTGCGGGTGTCGCGGGCGACGCGGTTGTAGTGGTCGACGATGCTGAGCAGCACCAGGGGGTGCACCACCACCCGCTCCAGCGCCCGCCCCGACAGCTGCGCCGCCTTCACCACGTCCATCTCGCCGGAACCTTAGCGGCGCCCGGTCTCGCTCGTGGTTGGGGAGGGGGAGGGGGTGCGTGTCGCTGCTGCCACCGCCGCTACTTCTTCTTCTTCTTCTTCTTTTTGTTTTTCTTTTAGTTCACCGCCGCTAGATGAGGAAAGAACGAGTGCCGGCCGGTGAGCGATTTTGATCCCGCGAAACTGGCCGTCGGATCGACCTGAACGGCCGAGATCGCTCGGGCCGACTTCTGGCCGATGCGGGAGAACGAATCCTGGCCCTGGCCCTAGCCCAGGCCCAGAGCTTTAATATTGATCTGCCCCTCAGACTCAGAGAACAAACTAAAACAACGAATCTTTATAATTCTGTTTGGAAGCAATTCATCAATATTGTATGTAGAGTAGCTATAATTCAGGTGAGATGCGTGAATAAAGTACAGATGAACTAAAGCAAGAGCATGCTCACCTGCATGATCCAATAAGAAGCGTCCTTGCATTTGCTCTTCCTGAAAAGGAGAAGTGAACACAAGTTGCATGACAGCTTTCAATCCCATGTGCTCTAGATCAAACATACTGCAAACAATTGATTTTTCAAACCTTCACATTAACAAGGCAACATCTCATATAAGAAATCCACCATACAGTGGTAGCAAAAATAAAGGTCACCACGTCACACCAAAAGTCTGATGGCTTTATTGGCTCAGTTGCCAGCTGGCACAACAATCAAAATATCAGATCCAGCCAGCATGATAAGCAGGGTTGAGTAACCATGGATTGCTCAACAAATTGAACTTTTCAATATGCAGGCTGGACCTTCAATTTATCACAGCAGGTAGTGGAATGACAGTGTCAGTCTACACACAACAGTTAGCATTAGCAATAATCTACTATATGAACTTATTAGCAATATCTACAAATAAGTGACCAACCATCCAAAAAAACGTTATTTAGCCATTAGTACCGACTTAGTGGCTATTTTACTGCATCCCAGGCAGCTTTGACGCACAGCAATAGCTCCCAGGAGTCTGATTTCAGACGCCTGAGGTTGAGAAGGTGCTCATGCTGCCTGGTACGCAGCCTTCTCAGCCTCAGGCATACTGCAAGAGAAACAGAGAAATTATGCAAAATCAACAGTTTGAGCATATCATTTCCTCGCAGACTTCAATTATAGAAACAGTTGAGAATATCAAGACCTGTATGTGTTGAAGAGTGAAAACAACAGACAAACTTCAGGTCTGACATGAGTTGTACAC
>JAKNSH010066575.1:0-11293 GCA_027790015.1 Cymbopogon flexuosus
CTACCGAGCTGCGAGCTTTTCGTCCAGCTTTAGCTCATACAATGAATGACCCCACATAATATTCTTACATGTTCTTGAATGTGTGTATGAGACTATCTCTTAATCAAGAGATAGCTTCTTTGTCTCTTCTATTAAAAAATAAAAAATATACTAAAAGCTAGCTTATGAGTCAGTCATTGAAAACGCTTTAAGTTTGATGTGACGGAGAATCTTCTTTTTACATAGTGTATTTTTCAGAAATTTAAGAGTAACTAAACAAAAGGCCTTAGAAATCAGTGAGCAGAGGCTTGATTTTACCGTCTTGTAGACCTCTGTGTCTCTTCCGGTCAGTATGTTGACCAAAGATTCATACCTTCCAAAGGCTTGTGCTAAATGATACTTCTTTTGTCCATTTAAATATTGTTGTGGGATGTGTGTTATAAATTTAACTTAATTTCTAGAAAATACATACAACATTTGTATCTCCAAATAAATTTATTAAAAAACTAGATTCAAATATCTTTCTAATGATACTGATTATGATACTAATTGATGATATTTACTATTTATAAAAATTGCCGGTAAATATTTCTCGGAAAGTGAAGTGAATTATTTAGAGACGGAGGGAGTATGTTGCCGTGTTAGGCCTCGCACAGACTGAAAGTAAGTGACCTTGGGCTTATTGTTTAGTCAGTGAGGGTCCGCCACCAGTTCGTTTTGGGCCTATTATTGCTGCTACACATGGGCCACTCAGCTTACTTTTCCATTTGAACTTAACAAGGAAAATCACGTTGAATTTCTAACATTTAAAATTAAAAAGTTTCAAACGACCTTGGTAGGGGAGATGACCAAAACCGAAGTTATAGACCTCGACGACATCTACAACTTTGTAGTTGAAAACCTATTCATTTGAATTCATTAGAATCTTAAATACTAATTTTAAAACCGGATAAAGATAATACAACGAATATGTTGTATGGACAAAAGTGACCTTTTGAGGTGCAGTGGTGAGGCACGAGTTCATGGATTCGATCCCCGCTGTCGTGAAGCACAGATTTTCGCGTGAAGAATTAGCATCCTCAGTCCAAACCTCGCAACCGGTATTCGTGGAGTGGGGTAAATGGCCTAATATTTGCACTCATCATCACCATTTAGAGGCAAACCAAACAAGAAGTTGCCATTGATCATCTGCCTAGATTGCAACACAAAAATTGTTAAGGTGAAAGCAGCCATGTCTGATCACAAAATCCTAGGGCTTTTACATCTATATACCATTATAACGAATGACGCTTACTGAATTGGCACTCTTAGGATGACTCTTATATCTTTAGCATTCTTCTTTCACACACCTTTCATTTTTACCACTTTCGCGTATGTGGCATGCCACGTGGCGTAACACACTGGCACACAGTCAACATGAATAGACGAAATGTCTTTGCTGCCCCTGTCTTCCTCCCCTCTCTTCCTCTCCGACAGCTGGGTCCCACAATTCGTGTCACTGTCTGGTGGGCCCACTCGTCAGCTTGATCTTCTACCTCCAGCACATGACGGTAGACTGGGCCGATTCGACCGTTGGAGGTGGGAGCCCGACGGCGAGCGACGGTGGAGGAGGAAGCTAAGGCCCGCACGCACCAGAGGTGGGGCTCAGCTCTGCCGGAGGCTGTCCATGGCGGTGGTGCCTGGCCTCGACGTCAAAAGCTTTGTCCATGGCGCGGCGCGAGCTCCGGCTCCATTGGCTTGCCCACGGCGGCGGCCTCAGACCTCAGATCACTCCCGTATCGTCCCGTCCTCGCCCGCGTTGCCCCCATCCACGCCCGTCCTGGCCGCATCGTCGCCCGCCGCTCCAGTACTGGGCGCGCAAGGCGCCACCCCCCACGGCCGCGCCCGCCAACGCCTGGCCATGCTGCCTCGTCCGCGCGCATTCCGGTCAAG
The DNA here is from genome assembly GCA_027790015.1 of Cymbopogon flexuosus. Classification (NCBI taxonomy): domain Eukaryota; kingdom Viridiplantae; phylum Streptophyta; class Magnoliopsida; order Poales; family Poaceae; genus Cymbopogon; species Cymbopogon flexuosus. The sequence goes on from JAKNSH010066575.1 coordinate 1,912, forward strand.
TCAAGCCACGCTTGCGCATGGCTCTGGCACCCCCGGTTGCGGGTGAGCCTGTCCTCGGCGGCGGCGCTAGTGACGCTCGCCGGTGGGGGCCGCGCTTGTGCCGGACGGGGCTGTGCCCGCCACGGTCTCGCCGGCAGGAGCCGCGCCCGCCGTGCACCCGCCCTCGTCGTCCAGGGCTGCGCGCCGACAAGGCCGCGCTGGTGTCGCCCATGGCACCATGGACTAGGAAGAAGACTCAGACGGGCTGCTTAGGTAGGAGACGAAGCTGACAGAAAGAAACCACCTGATAGTGAGAGGATATGCAGGGCCTAGCTGTCGGAGAGGGATAGATAGGAAGATAGCACGGGTCGCAAAGACATTTCGGGTGCCTGTGCTGACTATGTGCCAGCGTGTCAGCCGACCTTGCGTGCCACCTAGGCAAATGTGATAAAAATGAAAGCCGCGTAACTTAAAACTGCTAAATATGTAAGCGCCATCCTAAAAGTGATATTTCAGTAAGCGTTATCCGTATGAATGGTAAAAATGTAAAATGCTCCAAAATCATCTACATGTGCCCCAATCATCGGGAAACTTCAGCTCGACAACTCTTATCGAAATAAGCTCTCTTAACATGGTCATGTTTTTATTTTGATGGAAAGATATATCCAATATTTGAAAGATAAACCTGAGGAAAAAGAGGAAGTCCCTTAGGATGGACAATTTGGTACTAATATGATGGAGGAAGCACATGGAGGCGGAGAACTCTGTATGTCTAAGAACTTAGGTAGCTTTAGGTTATGAAACAATTTTATTGCTTAAATACTTTTCCTTTGTGCGTATGCTATTAGGTGCAGTTGTTCTTGGAATGTTGTTGGCTGTATGTATGAGCAAGAACAAATGAATGTAAGGTCGTAACGGCAAGAGTACTCCAATGTTTGTTATCAGAAATGTCGCTAATGTCAACTACCGGTTCATGGAATTTGAGTTAACTGTTTGTTCCGTGAAATGTTAGTTGTTTTATTCATGTGTTTAGTTCTCCGAGGAATTTGAGTACAATTAAATGACCATTTATACTCATTATTCATGATATATAAATTTGAATTTATTTGGGATTGTCAGTACTATCAACATGTGACGAGCGCGCGAGCTATTTATTAGTACCTTGGATAACTGTGGTTGAAGGGACTGCCGATGATAGTAGCCCGATACCCTTAGGATAGTCCCAACCATGAAACTATGAGGTAGTTTTCTTACATCAAACCATTTGCCTTCTGTCTTCTACATGACACAAACATAGCTTTAATTTCTCTCTGTCTTGTGAAGGCATATTTTGTTGTCAGGGTGTGTTTGGTTCATGACTTCACCTCGCCACAGCTCGCTTCGCCTGACTTCCACTCATGTTTGGTTCACGTCAAATCCAAGCCGAACTTGCAGCATGCCGCAACTTCCTAGGTGTTCTCTAGTGTTTTTGTTTTCTCGCCAAATATTTGACATCCATTTTGTTCGCGGAAGCTGCAAGGTCGACTGAAACCGGGCTTGGTAACGATCAAAAAAACCAAACAGACCCTAAGAAGCCATTCCCTTCACTCTCCTCAGGTTATTGTTTTGTACTTTGAAGATTATCGTTGGCTATATGAGAGAGATACTTATGTGTGGTATTTCTAGCAGCGGGGGCGAGTTGAAGAACGTGCTATAAGTTGAAAAGTAGAAATATAGAATGGTGGTTTGTAGAATTTTCTCTCCCACCCTATAAATTTAAGATAGAATTATATGTGAACTTAGGAAAAAGGTGAAATGTCAAATTGCAAGATAAATAGGCTATGTTATTAAGGCCTTGTTTGGATACAAAGTATTTTTGGAGTATTAGAAAGATACCAAGGTTTTGTGGTTTTGTGAAATACTTCGGGTTAGAGCGCGATGAATTGTTTGTGTGCGATAAATTTATGGTTTTGAATACCATGATATTGTTGAAACATTAGTTTTTTTGGAGTTTTCAAAACTCTACTCTAGATCTCTTTTTTTTTTTCTAGTCCACAGTTTTATCTCATGGTTTATAAAACCACGGTTTTAATTTGTGATACTATAGTTTTCCAAAACTGCAACATCCAAACAGACCCTAAGTAGATTTCCTCCAAATGAAAGGTAAACAGCCCCCGATGCTACTGGTACTGTCAGTTTGTATGCCGACGAATTGACGCCATGTTTGTTCGACCAGAGACTGTAGACAGGTGCCGGCGCTGTTGTCTAAAAATGTAATTACCATGGAAAATCGCGCGCGGATTAACTGGAAAACGAAGCACGATCTTGGCATGCATGCATGTACCAGCGGTCAAAGAAGCGGCGACGCGCGGTGCCGCTCGCCACGTACGGCGCGTCGCGACAATGGACACCATCAGGCGGCCGGAGAAAGCCTGGAGCACCGCCGCATGAGAAGTCGGAAGCTGACGCACCCACCTCACGTCCTCACGCGCACGTACGCCGTCACGCAGAGTCACCCACAGCGGATCGAGATTGCAATTAATCCACCGAACTAGAATATCAGACGCGTCACGTCAACTCAACTGTCACGTTTTCGCACCCGAGCAAGTTTTGTCAATTCTTGTTTTATCATCACTGGATAAAAGTTGAACGACCGAGCAATGCAAGGATCGACGTCGACGGCCATGGCCGCGCACAGTCGAAAGAGAGCTAAGAAAACATGGAGGTTAGGCTAGGCTAGGCTATGGCGCTATGCCGCTATGCTGCTAGGCTAGGACGACGATCACGCGCGTCACATCCAGTGGTCGTCTTGATCGAAGCCGCCGTCGCCGACGCCGTTGCCGCCGGGGTACTGGTCGAACGGATCGGCGCCGCCCAAGCCGAAGCTGACGCCGGCGCCAGTGCCGGTGCTGGGGAAGAGGTCGCCCCAGGCAGCGGCCATGATGCCATCCGTGCCGAACAGGTACATGGGCTCCGGCCACTCCGTCGCCTCCACTCCTGACGCCCCCGAGGCTGATGCCGAGGCCGAGGAGGAGTAGGACGGCGAGACCACGGACGCGGACCCGGCCGAGGCAGAGGAAACAGCCGAGCCGCAGTTGCTCGCCGCCGTCGTCGGCGGTGGTGGAGGCGGCGGCGGCGCCATGATCTCGTGCTGCGGCTGGACCATCGGCGGCAGCGTGATGTCGTCGTCTTCCCCCGCGCCGCCGTCCTGCATGAGCTCGCCGCCGTCGTGCTGCTGTTGCGGTTCTTCTTCCTGCTCCTGCTTCGGAGGAGGAGGAGTGGGCGGCTCCTGCTGCAGTGGCAGGTGGGTGACGGGGTCGATCCCCATCCGGAGAAGCTTCTTGCGGATGTGCGTGTTCCAGTGATTCTTGATCTCGTTGTCCGTCCTCCCCGGTAGCTGCGCCGCGATCTTGGACCACCTGCGTCATGCCGTGACGGTGAGGCAGCGCGTGAAAACAGAGGACTTCCAGAAGCACGCACGCACGAAGAAGAACGGAGCTCAACAAAACCATGAAGAATTTCGCGGCCGATCAGATCCGCCGTCACAGAAGCACGCACGCACGCACCTGTTGCCGAGCTGCGCGTGCAGGTCGATGACGAGCCTCTCCTCGTCGTCGGAGAGCAGGCCCCTCTTGAGGTCGGGCCTCAGGTAGTTTGTCCACCGCAGCCTGCAGCTCTTGCCGCACCTCAGCAGCCCTGCACTCGGCGGCGCACCACGACCAAACCCACACGACACGACGTCAGCGTCGGCGATGGAGCCGAAGCCGAAACCGGAGCGGCGGAGCACAGACGAAGACATGCATACTCACCTGCGAGCTTGGGGACGACGCGCCAGCAGCAGTGGCCGTGGGTGAGGAGGAACCCGACGAGCTTCTGGTCCTCCTCCGCCGTCCAGGGGCCCTTCTTCACGCCCACCTTGTCGCAGCACGGCTGCCTCCCCATCCCGAGCCCGGCCGTCAATCTCAGGTGCTAGCTGCCGTCCTCTCTGCGGCCTGCCTGTCTCTGTTCCAGGTAAGCTCGGCGCAGTGCCTGCCAGGCTCGCATTTATAGAGGAAGTGGCGGAGCCTGCTCGCTGGGGCGGCGGCCCACGTGGCGGCGAGCGAGGGCGAGGCGCGTCGTACGTGTGAGCCCGTCTCTGCGGGCGCCATGCCCGTCGTCAGCCCCGTCATCAGGTAAAACTGGCGTTTCGTTGACGATGGATGGATTCATTCACCGGAGCCTCCTTTTTGCCTTGTTTTCTTGCTTTTCTTCTGATCTTCTCTGAAGACTGGATTTCGAAGCTCTGACGTTCCTAGCTTGCACAAATAAAAATGCAAATGTTGCGTTTTTCACTTTTGGTTTGTAAACTTGCGATGATGAGAAACAGAGCGCCAATGTCTCGTCATGTCACTTGCTCTATCATTCGTGCACTCTACTACTCCCTCGGTCCTAAAAATAAGTTTTGTCCTCATTTTTCAAAAAATCACTCTGGCAGTTGAAAAAAAATTATTTTAACTAAATATATATTAAAAATATTAACATTTATAATACATAATTAGTATCATCGAAAAGATCTTAAAATTTAGTTTTTTAATACTTTTTTTTTAAAAGATACAAATATTGCTCGTATTTTCTAGAAATCGAGTTAAACTTATGGCATGAAAAACCCAAAACGACACTTAATTTACACCATAAAGATTTGACATTCTTGCTCATTTGCATGGGAGAAACAAAAACTCCTATTTGAAGCGAACAAAATAATGCAGACAAAATGGTAGTATTAGGCATACTTATCGCACTACACTATTTTTTTGTTAGTTTACGATTCTAAAAGAGAAGGGAAAACAGAAGTTTGACTTTGTTAGGAGTATACGATTTTCTTCACGGTGGATTTTTGGCGTATAGTGATAGCTCACTCTCAGTGAATTAAATTTCATATGAAGCGGTCCAATCAAGTTCGTAGTAGAGCTGGCGACGGTTGCAACATTATTTTTCTTGTCACATTTACTTGATTATTAATACACATTGGTTCTCAGTATTTGACCATAGTTTTTATTTAAATATTTTGTAGAAGTATTGCAATAAAAATAACATGTTTCAAAAAAAAAATGTTTTCCTACAAACTAAGGGTGCGCTTGTTTGATAGATCTCGAGCCATGTATATAAAAATAAAATATGTTTTTTTAAAAAATGAGTATGGGCCAAAATAGCAAAAAAAAATGCCTCTTATATTGTTTTATTACAACTTTGCCTTAAAGACACTTGTGACTAAGTGACCGTTACATCCCTTTTCTTTTTTTATTTTATTTTGAGATTACAACGGACACATTCCTTTATGAATTCACGTTATGGAATATTGTAATGCGTATTGTAGACTCTAAATAACTTGAAATGAGAAAAAATATTTATTCAAATATTTTATCTCTAATTTAGGTCATTTCTATGTCCAATGTCATTTAAAAGTTTACAAGTACTGAATTTCAAATTATGAAAACTTAAAACAATACCTTAGGCCTAAATGACTATAAATTTAAAATTCATGAACTACAAAGTTTTAGTAATGTTCGAGTACTACAATTTGATACAAAGTTTGCCTTTTGTCTAGCTTAATCTAGAAAAGTCTCATGAGTTTTATTGTGTTTCACCTATTGTTAGAGGCACACCAAATTGAATCGCCTCATCTGGAAAAAATCATGAGTGTTATTGTGTTTCACCTATTGTTAGAAAAATCATGAGTGTTATTGTGTTTCACCTATTGTTAGAGGCACACCAAATTGCAGCCACCTCTAGAAAGGCTGAAAGCCTAGCCTATGCCTATAAAAATTGATTTCCACAGATGCAGGCAGGCTCAAAAACCATTTTTGGGACGAATTTTGATAGAGTAGCCTCTACCAAAAATGGAGACATATATAAAACTGGTTTAGGTAGTAGTGTATGTAATTCAAGGTCATGGCTTAACAAACTTATAAAGATCAGATATCTATGTTGTCGAAAAAAAGATCAGATATCTTATGGTGTAAAAAATATTTCTTGTGATGATAGCTAGATGCCAATACGAAAGGGCCTAGATAACTCAATTTGGCAAGAAATAATTTTGTTTAAACAATATATATAACTCATGGTCATGACTGTTGTTATTCCTTTTGTGTGTGTAACAACCATGGTTAATTATTAATTCATTTATTATACCGGGTATTAAAAAGGAATTTTCGCTCAATAATAATATTTTTGTTGGTATATATATTTCTAGCAAGTAAACTTAAGGGTGCCATTTGGATCCAATAGCATATAATAGTTATGAATGATAGTTTGTAACTAATACTAGCTAGCTAACTATTAGCTTAGCGGTTATTTCAATCTGGCGCTCCAAATGTGGATGCATTGATGGTTTGTCAATAATGTCATTCCTCTTTTAGCTACTATTAGAAGGGAGGACATGTAGTAGGGTAGGTGAGGGAGCAAAGATGTCTTTTATCAATTTATTTGTTGTTATTAGTTGGTTTATGATAGCTAGTGAAATAGTTGTTAGCTGGGTGTCCAACTAATAATTAGGTGGCCTATTAGCCACGTCCATTTGAATCTCCTAGATAATAAAAGTCGAACGATTGTATTTGGCCAATATAAATATATCTTTATATCTTTTGTGATATCATATTAGTATAAGTCAATTTGTTTGTAATATAGTTTCAAGTTATAACTATTGGTATTATAAATCTTGATACTAATTTAACTTAGTCAAACTTTGAAGAATTTGACTTTGACCAAACTTATAAGATAGTTCATTTTGGGGCCAAGGTGTAGCTATTAGTTGGATGATCTAATTGATCCTAGCTATAATCTTTTTTCTTAAAAGAAAGAGCATAGACCGTGAACCATATCTATTAAAAGGTGAATTATAATTAAGTTAGTGATCTTTTGAGACCACAAATAGGGGAAAACATAACTATAAGGGGAAGTTTAGGTCCAAAATTGGAATCTACTTAATAAACTAAGCTATTTGGCTTAGAATTTGGTATTCCATAACTTCTCAAAGTTAAGCTATAAGCCTATATCTTAAATTAATATGTTGTGGGATGGAAGTTGATTCTATAGATCACCATGCTATGTTTATACTTAGAAACTTATAACGCACTCTTCAACTTTCTCTCCTACGGTACAAATGCAACACATAAGTATCTCTCGTATGGCCCACAATAATATACAAACATATTAGCTTAATTAATCTTTGTTAAATTATAATTATTAAAGTGAATTTCATTTCAATGACAAGGTCTAATACAAATAGTATATTAAAATCTACAACTGCGGGAGCTTCTCAAATGTTTTGCAAGATCAAAGAGAAAGCCGAAATCTTAGATCTGGCCATGGCCAATTGGTTGGTGGCCCTATGTCTTTGGTTGTCATGTCATGTCTTTCGCACTAATATATGAGCATCTATTTTCATTCTTGCATATATAGTTGGCCATAAGACATGACACCTATGGGTTAGCACCACGTACTGATGACCCAATGTGAATTGTGCTTGTGTTGGCCTAGTCCATGGTCTATCCATATGGCAGGACATTGGGGGGGCCTATATATGGTTACTCATGGTGCCACGTAATATGTTAGATTCCACAACAATATGTGGCAAACTATAGTGGGTCCCATTGTTGCGCGTGACTACCACGTAGGTCGTTCAGTTTGACATATACATGTGGCGGACCACGCAAGCCGTTTGAACCCTTATTACACGACACATACTTTTGGCAGGCAGCTATGAGACCCATTATTACAAGAGACTGCCACACAGGCTACGAGGTCCCACAGCTACGCATGGTGTGTATATGCATAGGCGGAGCTGCCCATGCGGCAGGGTGGGGCAGCTGCCCCACCTACCGCCGGAGCAGACCCTCTACCCCTCTCCCTTCCTCCCTTCCCGGCTGAGCGAAGAAGCGGCGACGTCCGGCAGTGGATGCGAGAAGCGGCGACGTCCATGAGACAAGAGCGCAGAAAGTTACGAAGAAAAGCGATAGATGGAAGGAACAAAGGCCCAATAGGCAATAGCCAACAGGCCCAAGTGGAAATTGCCCCTAATCCTGACTCGCACACTTGCACGTTCGCCCCGTTGCCCGTCCACCGCCGCGCATGAGCGACCGAGCGAGCCTCTGCCTGCGGCCTGCTGCGCTGCTACCGGGGCGCCGCTCGCCGCAGCTGCCTCGCGTAGCACCGCTCGCTGTATCTGCCCCGTGGCTGCTGCGCGGCGCTCGTTGCAGACGGACCATATTGCGCTGCGCTGCTCGTTGCTGTGGCGCACAGCAGCTGGCAGGTGCCACTGCACGTCTACGGCGGCAGCCTGAAGCCAGTTGCTCAATGGACTAGGAGGATTCGGTAATGCGGGATGGTCGCGGCGAGCAGACGAGAGGCACGACAGCCGCTGGCTAGTGGCCACGGGCGTGGGTTGGCTGGGTTCAAGTTCTCCAAATTCACAAGGTTGTTTGAATTTCGGTTTTTTGAACACTTGTTCTTGTTCGGTCACTCTTTGTTGAATTATAATGAACTACTTAACTTAGTATGAGAGGTATTGTCTTCATTGATTTGCCGTATATTCGCTATTTATGAGCAACCTTGAGACACCATTAAACAGTTGTGGCCATGATGCGCCCCACCTAAATTTCAATCTGAGCTCCGCCACTGTGTATATGTGGTTGTCATATAAGTTCATTGTGTCCCACATTACACGTGGCGTGATGGACTTTCCCATATTAATATATGACTAGCAAAGATGCCCGTGCGTTGCAACGGGAGAAAACAAACAATTATCTCTATACCAATAGATTTTGATTCAACTCAAATGATCATCTCACCTCCTCTGTTCATTGCTACGGTTCAAATCTAGAGTATGTGTTTCTTTCCTTTTCCGCAACTACGTGCCACGTGCCACGGTAATGTTAGTTTGGTGTCATAATATTTATACTTCTTTTAGAAATATAATTACAATTAAAAATTGTTTGATTGAAGATAATTGTAAAAGCTGATTTTATTTATGGTTGAGTAAGTATAAGAAAAGAGTCTACTAAACAATAATAGCAGGTACATGCACATATAATTTTAACTGAGGACAAAGGGCGTGACCAGACTTATGACGAAGTGACATTCGTTACAGTTCGAAACTAGATCATCAGACTAATTGGTTTCATGAGGAACTCATGTTCGCTACCGTTTGAAGACAACTGCTTCTAGAAAGCAGTCCAATTATCCTTTTTAGTTGGCATTCTACTTTCTGACCGCTAAAACATGTTTTACAAACTAAGGATCTCTTTGGCTTGTGCCTAAGCAAACCGAGCAGCACGAGAAGCACGCCAAAACTGCGGTGTTGGATTTTCTCGCCATGCTTTCGGCAGGATGTGGCGTAGGATATTTGAACTACGATGCACTTGTTTTGACAACTCGACTAAAAAACACA
>JAKNSH010066670.1:0-10399 GCA_027790015.1 Cymbopogon flexuosus
GCCTTTATTTTCCTTTAACTACCAGGTAGAATCCTGCTAGCACTAAAGACTGAACCTGGACATTAATCCGCACCTGAACTCTAATCTAGACACACAACAGATTATTTGCCAACAACATTCAGCACCCCATGGCAAGCCACAATTTCCCAGACATCAATTTTCATTACATTCAGCACCCTGAGGTTTGTTGTTGTTGGATCACTCTCAACGTGCAAGACACATTCATTCAGGATTGATAAAGAAAACATTTTAATGGAAGATAAGCTTGCCAAAGCTAAGTACTTGTACGTGCCATCTGAACACTTTTCCTAAGCATCAGCAAGATACGTTAGAAACTATAACTTACCTGAACAAATGCTGAATGAGTATAAAAGTTGTGTACTATTATATTTGCACCAAGAAGAGCCATCAGCGAGTAAGCGTTTTCACCACTCAACTTGGGGAACATCACATTCATATTGACTGGGGTATGGGGGTGACTGATTAATAAACCAAGAACAAAACAAAGAAGTGTAAATCCAGCTATGCAGGCATTAAATATCCCAGCCACCTTCTTATCCTACAATGAGCATGAGTAGGAACTAGAATTTCATAATGTCTTAAACTTAAGAGGTAATCTTTTTATGGCGGGGTCATTTTGGGATTTATAGATTTACCAGACGGGAGAGTGTGTATGGTAGTAGACTAACCACAACACTTGCAAAAAATATGGCTGCAATAAGATCGTCGTGGTCAAACACAAGGTTGAACCCCACTGCCATGCCTGCAATCTAAAGTAGCCAAATGTTAAGTGTTTAAAAAATGAGAACAACAGCATGCTCTGGTAAGGAGTAATGAGTACAAAACTAAATGCACGCATAGCATGATCACATAAACATCTCAGAATGAAGCAGACCAGAGCAAATAATCTAAAGTTTGTAGGCATACCATTGTCAATTCAGAGGTCAACAAGGATAGCCATGCATGGAGACCAAGAACAAAACATATCCCCTGACTGTATTCCAGGCAGCAGATCTATCAGTCATTAGAAGTACAGAAAGTAAGGTTAATATCTCCAAAAGACCATGCAGGAAATAGTTTAAAAAGATATAGAATGAAAGGAGCATAAATTTTATTTTAAACCGAGGATATACAATGAGCATGAGTAGGAACTAGATAGAACTTAAACCCCAAGCTATAAATTTTATTTTGACAGTTTTCCTTGTTTCTTATCTACACCTAATATTAGAAGAAGGAATTTTCTTTCCTCCCCTGGTCTGTCTGTCCCTCCACTCCCCGAGCATAAGTCCTAGCTGGTTAGTAAGAGTAGTATGTGGTGAATTAGAGATAAGAATCCTAAATGGTTTGCTGCCTTGTCCGTAACCCAAATTCACAATCTGTCTCCTAGGAATTAAAACAGCACGCATCCAACCAAAGTAAAGAGTCCCGAATCCAAGATGTATTGGAACGGATGATGCAACACATGACCATGTTTGCTAGTTGAAAGAAAAGTAAAGACTAGTAAAATGGTATTTTAGTTCCTGTGATCTGTACTGTCACTGTATCTATGAAACCGAGGTTATCGTGAGCAAATTTGGAAGTCCTCACCAGCAACCCAGAAATAATATTAACAATAAGTAAATACAGGCACACAGCACAACGTAACTAATTTACATTATATTTCGCTCTGAAAGCGGTACACTTCCTTTTTAGGGTCTGAGACCATCTAACAACAGTGATACAAACATTCAGGACTTGAGAATCCAGCCCACCCTTGTCCACTCAAAGATAATTGCCAGGTCCATATGCTAAACTCTAGTATGTCAGCTAAAATTAGTGAGATCTCTGGATGGTGGTTGTAGTGACTGGTAAGAGTTCTACGAGTTATCTCTGCAACAGCAAGAACAAGAAAGTGCTCAGTAAGTCATACCTCTGCAAGATTCTTCCCAGTGACCATGCCGATACAAGTTGACAGATATTGAAATAAAATAGCTGAGAAATTGAATAGCAGCACCAGTAACACAAGATCATAGCCAAACCGAGATCCAGCATCCACTGCTACCAACCACTTTCCAAGGTCAATATATGCCATCGAAATCACTAGTGTTGGTCCAAGGGTTCGGGAAAGTTTATGCTGAGCATCACCGGCCAGAGATTCTATACTCTGCACACTATTCATGATGCAGAAATAACGCTAATCAGCAAAAGCTCATGCCAACAGTTGATCAAACTCAGGCCCTCTTGATTCTGTTTGATCCTATTAGTCGACTACCACTGTTCAGAGAAGATGATCATCCACAGCACTGTGAAAACCCAGGGCATGCCACTCCTCATCTAAGCTCAATCCATCACAATCCACAAAGCCTTTAAATTGCTTCACTAAGATTTAAACCACATAATTCTTTCAATGATGTGGACTACTATCATACTATGGCTGAGAGGATAACATGTCTTCCCTTATGGAAATGGTGAGAGCACTGTAGAAGCAACCATGAACTAGTGACGGGGTGTCTTCCTCCCAACCAAAATCTCCAATTATGTCTTCAAGGGGAAGAATGCTTAGGTTTCTCCACCACAATTTTCAGGATCTTGGGCCCATGGAAGCAATAAACCTTAACAGTTAACACTAAGCCACCTGCAACGTGATCAAAGCACCATATCATACAGAGCCGAAGCAATCGAATCAAGAAACACGCATCGAGGCAGCAAGTAGTCACTAGTCAGACAAAGAACCTCTTCCCAATCAAAGTGTAGTAATAATTATATAAAAAAAAGGTTAAAAACATGAACAATGTATCCGAAGAGACAAATCCCTTTTCCGCTGTTACCTTTTATCCCAGGAATTTGTTTTCCTTTTTTTCTCTCGGGATTCCCTTCTGAAAAGTTTTGGGGGTCTTTCTACAGTGCCTTCCCTGGCTAATGGGAGAGAAGAACTGAAGAAAACAACTGACCCCCCCTCTCTTCTTTATTTGCTCCTTGGCCATACATCGGTGGGGTGAGAGACGATGGCGGCGAGCAGGGATGGGCCGACGCGTCGCGGAGGCTGTACGGGACCAAGACGGAGGCGGCGGGGTGGTGGCGGCGAGCGCCGAGCGGTAAGACGTGGAGGAAGTGCGGCCGCACCCGCACGAGACATCGCGAGAGGACGCAGCTAGGAAGAGCGGGTGGCATTCGCAGGGGGCAAGGTCGGCGGGCGGCAGGAAAAATATTGTTCCACAAGCATTTCAAATTCTCAATGTTCCTATTCTTTTGGTGCCAATGGCACAACGGTCAAACAAAAGAATAGGCCTAAAAATACATTTACATACAAAATGGAGCGACACTAGTGACTTGCGAGCTCGAATTTCCCGAACCTGACCACAGTCCACTGGACTTTCAGGAACCAAGCAAAGGGCCTGAACGCAAACCACAGCTTAAATTAAACTACAATTTCACACAGGATGACAGGATGTAGACCAATGCCACATCATTTCGCAATGCTGCTTGAGGAAACTAAAACGCAAGCCGTACACCGAACATTTGGCAGTTTGGCCCCTTGTGAGAACATCACATGCAAAAACTTGGACGGGCCAAATGCTAAAAACGGGTACAAAACAAGAAACAGCAATTCTTGCACCCATGACTCCAGAAGCAGCAAAATCATGTTCGTCTTCTTTTTCTGTTTTGTTCTACAGCGGCCTAGTCGGAGTCTTGTTGGCAAGCCTACGCTTGTATCGCTTGAGCACAGATACCAGGTTCGCCTTTCCTTTGGGGAAGGCCACATCTCCAGCCGCTGTGCCGCTCCGGCCCTTGCGGCTGGACACGGCTTGTTCCACGCCCTTGATCACATCCAGGATCATGGCTGCCGTGATGAAGCTGCCGGGGATGGGCTTGCCAACCGGGCCTGCTTTTGGGAGGCACGCACATGCCACTAAGGGTTTCCGAGGATTGGAGAATGAAGGATCAATGATTCCCTACATCAAGTAAACAACAGTTCAGAAATATTGTGGGAGATACAATGACACAAGGTAAGAGCAGGATGTAAAAGTCCACCACTCTACAGCAAGCTGGTATATATGTGTATTATCTTATTAATTTTCATGTAACAATTAACTGGTGAATTAAATCTAATTAGAAAATGGTTACAAAATCTTTGTCATATGAACGAGGCACTGGTGTAACCAACAACTGAATCTATTTCTCAGGTTTACCCTTATCTAGTGGCATAAAAACACGATGTGTAGTTTGCTGGAAAATATATGTGCAGCCAACAGGATCACCTGAAGACGGTTGAGAACATATGTGTACTTGCCCCAAAGGTCTGGCCTACTTTCCATGTGGGCCAGGTTTAGCACCCGATGGATACACCAGGCACCAAAACTAACAATCAGGGAAGCCTGCCAAACACAACCATCTCCGCAATTAGGCGTCCTGCGCATAGATGTGGCATCTTGGTCATCATTGGTTCCTCCCTGTGAAACTCTCTCGGCTTCAGAGACTTGATCAATTAGATTTTCATCACAACCGCCGTTCTGACTAAACAGCCACTCCGATCCTTCCAGTTTCAAGAGCTTCATGATGCAAAATCTAAGAGACTTAAGAAGTTCTGCCTCAAACTGTGTGCAAGAGAAATCATCCTTCATGGCACTACTTGCTCCCCAGCCAGTGTTCACCTCACTCCTATTCAACTCTGAACTTGACACACCATATAATTGTTCAAATGGCTGTTGGGACCAAATGGATTTGTTTTTTATGTTGGTACTCAACTGTGTAGAGAGCATATCTCTCTGAACATTATGCTGTGACGGCTCAGTAAGTGGAGATGGTGGCCTGACTGCTAAGTCCACATACCGTGATTTTTCAGATGCCAACCTACTCAGGTATGCTAGATTTGCAGCAGGACCACCCAAATTTGCTTCATCCAACAAAGCATCTCTGCTTGCAGCAATTACCGCAGATATGTCAGGTGAACTGTGGTACTTCTTTGAGTTAGCAGATGAGCCAACACTCTCACTCCCACCAATGGAGACAGGATCATAATAGGATCTTTCCGGTGCCATTTTACTTAAGCGGTTCAATGTCGGGCTTTGCAAAGAGCTATCTCCAAATGGACCAAGGAGATTATGGGTTTGAGCATTCATCACAGAGCCAGCATAGTTGGGAATAGAAGATTCAGAAGATCTAAGAGTTTGCCATGGGTCCAATGGAGTGTTAGAGTATGGATTTCGACTTGCATTTATCCCTTTCAAATAGTTTGCTAGCTGATACCCATGAATGGTAGCTGGCTGATAAAACTGGTTACTGGAGTAAGATGGAGTGTGAAAATTTGGATATAATTTAGCATTTTGCTCAAGCAAGCTTCTGCCTGAACTTGAAATATCTCTATCTGGTAGACACATGCTTTGAGACCATGTTGGTGGACCCATGGTACCCATCTGCAGACCAATACCTGTGTCTTGATTAGAGATATCTTTATCATGAGGATCCCATGTGTTCGATACAGTAGATGACCCTTGCATTACATCTTTCATCATTGAGTTCCTGGAAGCTTCAATTGATACCCTATCTTTCGTCCCAGCAGAACCAGCTGCTTTCAAGTCCAGTCCAATCAAATAGTTGAACCTTTTAGTATTCGCCTCTTGTGTAAGTTTACCATGATAATCAAAAAGTTGCCCCCAGAACTCGTCAAGAATTGCTGCTAACTGTCTCCTTGCTGCACGACCCAAACCAGACTGCTTTGAGACGAAACCACTGAAATTACCAGCATCAGTATCATTTCCTCTGCCCAACATAAGAGATGGTGGACCACCAGAAGGAAAAGAAGGTACCTTATCTCCATAGGACTTGCCAAAATCCAAATCATGTGACACCTCAGAATCCTTCTGTGCGCAAGCATCTGGTTCCACTTGAACAACCTTCTCATTTGCGCTCTTCACTTTGATGTTCTCTGCAGTACTTTGTTCTACTATGGTTTCAGTACAAACCTTTGACATTGGCTCTGTCCATTCAACCTCAACAAATTTTGGCTCATCACGGAATGCAGATGGTGAGAGGCGAGCATCAGGATCGACTGCCCTATGAGATGTTGGTTCTTGAGCATCATGATCAGACTCTGTAGGGGTATCCGAACATTCGGTATGCTCCAAAGCTGATTTCTGATGACCTTCAAACGAATCCCTCGGAATAACAGCAACAGAAGACCACTGAACTTCTTCAAGTGGAGCACTTTCCAGAGAAGTCTCTTCTCTATAGTGATCAATGTTCAATGCTTCACTATGTGAGCGCACAGACAACTCCTCGTTTTCAGCTTCATTACTTGCTGACTTTAGTGGAGTAACAGAAAGGAATAGCGTAAAAGCAATACTTGCAAGCGAGGTTAGGACTATGGCAATATATGGAAGTAAAACAGGGCCTCCGGTGTTTCCTTTGAGGTTGTTTGTCCAGGTGCTATCACCAAACAGGATTTCCGCCACAAAAATGATATTTGTAAACAGCATAAGAAGAAATGCAAGAGTGGCAAATATTTCTACATGTAAAGCTATCTTGTAGCTGCCCATGATTAATCTTGATGAGGAAACACGGATAAGGGGGATAACAGCCGAAGGAAGGAACATAGCCTGGATAACTGGACAGATAAGAAGTAACTCATACATCCCTTCAAAACCAGCAACCTTTCCATAGTAGATACAAGGAATGATGGCGAAACCCTTAAGTAGGAGATGATGTGCAGAATATGGCAGTTTAACACCAAAAGTGTTCTTTAAAATCACATCACTACCGATAATAGAGGTCAGCGAGATGATGTGGCTTGAGAAGATTAGGATGACTAACAACAAAACTGGGGCCACAGGACTCACAAACATCTGCAGAAGACAACAATACAGAAACTTAGTAAGGAGCTTCAGTGAAGAATCCACACTTAAAGTGATATGCTTTTCTTAGTTTCCATGCTGTTACATGAACAAGATAGGGATAGGGAAACATTCTATGTTCTCTGAGTCTGATTCCTGCTAGAACAGCAATAGGCACTAGCAAAAGGGCTTGACAAAGACAAACCAACAGAATATTGGACGAACCTGGTTCATTAACTCTATACCATCTTGATAGTTAACAAGTGTCATGTTACCGGATTCATCTGCTGCTGAGCTCAATAGAACATAGTTCACAAGAAAAACCCCAGTAAATACGAATAATACAGAAAACAGGTGATCATGAAACAGGGAACCAAGGGTAGGAGCTGTTCTTCTTTGCACCTGCACATATGATATCTGAATTAACATACAATCAAATAAGAGAACAGATCAATGAAAATGGCCCCGTTTATCGAAGTGGAGTGCAGAGTTCAAAAGTATTAACGCAATGACTTCATTCATTTTAAAGTGTTTTTAAGGGAATTTTTTTTAGTGGTAGTGGTCATGCATTTTGAATATGATTTAATTAAATTGCATTCCAGTGAAATTTCTAATGTCTCATTAATTATAACTTCCTCGATTCATTTTTTGGCCTATCATGACATTACTAATGATGACAAGCTGAGAATTGATGGTGATAGGACAAATATCAAAAGATTTTTTTTTTTCTGTTTTAGTGTCACTGTGGATCGGGTTATCAGGTTATAGACTGTATATGACATGCTGCTACAAAATAGTATCACAATCGATCACCTTCTAGTTTCTATACAATAAGAAGATGCATCCAGGCAATGAAAAAGGCACATTAACTTAGTGCACTGGGTGTAACTCCAAATGCTCTCTGACAATCGTGACTATAATGAACAATAGACAGCTAGATTACCTGAACAACCGATGAATGAATATAAAAATTGTGTGTTATTACATTTCCACCAAGAAGTGCCATCAGCGAGTAGGCATTCCCACCGCTCAACTTGGGGAACATCACATTCACATTGACAGGGACCTTTGGTTGACTGACTAATAAACCAAGCACAAAGCAAAGAAGTGTAAAGCCTGCTATGCAGGCATTGAATGTTCCGGCCATCTTCCTGCCCTAAAATGAGCACAATGAAACCAGAAATATATAAGATATTAAATAAGGTAGTCCTTTTTTGTGCAGCTCTTTGGGTTAATAAATTACCAGACGGGAGATAACATGTGGTAGCAGATAAACTATAACACTAGAAAAACATAGACCTGTTATAAGATCACCATATTCAAAAACAAGGTTGAAGCCAACTGTTATGCCTGAAATCTGACAATACCAAATGTTAAGTGTTTAAAAGATGGGAACCATTTACATGCGCTAGCAGTGGCTAAAAGTAGTCTATCCATAACATGAACACATGAATGTTGCATAATGAAGCACGGACAAAAGATGAATTTGTCCAAAGTGTGCAGACATACCATTGTCAGTTCTGCAATAATCAAGGACAGTTCTGCCTGAAGACCAAGAACAACATTTATAGTCTGACTGTACTCCTGGCAGCAAATCTACCGTTCATGTAAAAGTATGGCAAGTAAGATTAATGAAATCAGAGGAGTATGCTGAAAACATGAAGAGAACACATATCACAGAGGATCAATTTTCTTGTTAGACTCAAACATCAGACTAAAAGTTTGTTGATAGATCTGAATATCTCAAAAGGGCATAGTTATATTTTTTAAGGCCCCA
This sequence comes from Cymbopogon flexuosus, assembly GCA_027790015.1. Lineage (NCBI taxonomy): Eukaryota > Viridiplantae > Streptophyta > Magnoliopsida > Poales > Poaceae > Cymbopogon > Cymbopogon flexuosus. The sequence continues at coordinate 8,587 of JAKNSH010066670.1, forward strand.
ATTATGCTTTAGCTCTTAGAGCGCACACATGTTTCTTTTTAGTCCAAGAGTATTAAATGACAATATAGCATTGCGACAACAGTCCTCGAAACATGTGAAGACGAACCCATCACTTGGTTAATCAGATACTCCTGCTAACCACTGTCTACTTGAAAATGCTTGCTTGGCACACATGTGAACCGTGAAATTAGCATCCCAACTTACATATGAAACATGGAAATTCTCAAATTTTCGCTTATGTCTTGTATTCTGAGCTAGAACCAATGACATCTCTACAAAATACTATAGCAAGCAAGCACTCACTATACCCGTACCTCTTTAAGATTCATCCCAGTGATCATGCCAATACAAATTGACTGATACTGAAATAGAATGGCCGTGAAATTGAAAAGCAGCACCAGCAGCACTTGATCATACCCAAACCGACATCCACTCTCCATAGTTGCCAACCATTTTCCAAGGTCAATATATCCCATTGCAATCAGAAGTGTTGGGCCAAGGGTACGGAACAGATTAGGCCGACCATCCCCAGCGGCCAGAGACTCTATACTGCGCACACTGATCATGGAGCAGAAACAATGATAATCTGGAAAGGATCAGTATCTTTTTTTCCAGACGAGGGCAAGCTGGCAAGGATCAGTATGGATGCACACAGCTTCCAACAAAACACCTAATTTCTTATCAAACCCAGATCCTCTCCACTATTCTGCTTTGATCCAAGCAATCTAATACAGCTCTCTGAAGCTGATGACCATCGACATCAACATAGCAGTTCTGATCATGGCATCCCCCTTATCTTCTCTCCAACTAACTCCACAAAAATGAACACTACACAATTGTTGCAGTTCTGAACATGGCATCCCAGTTGATCATGCGCAAGCTGGCCGAGTGTCTTCCTCCCAGCCAGACATGAAGTTTTCAGATTATCCTACCACAGTTACTACAGAACCTCGAGACCGTAGTGAAGGCTGAAGCCGCAACCCCTGACAGGACGCACCTAAAACAAAATCGAGACACCATATTAGGCATAAGCAAACCGAAATCGAGCGCTTCACTTCACAGGATCAAATGAATGATGAAACCAAAATTTCGGCAAGACAACGCCGGGACCAAAGTACCCGCTTTCTAGCTCAGTGCTTCCCTTTTTTTCCCCTTCTATTATAAGAGAAGGGACCTTGCTTTTATTTTATTTATTCATTTATTTATTTGGACTTGAGATTCACCAAGCGTGGAGTGCTCCGAAAAAGCAAAACAACATGAGCATCGTACCTCGGCCGTCGACGTCGAGTGGCCGCGGCCGGCAAGGACGGCCGGAGAGGGCAGCCAGCACGGTGCGGCGGCGGAGTCAAGCGGCGGCGTGAGTAGGATGATCCCCCGAGCAGGAAGCGGAGCGGCGGGGTGCGTTGCGTATGTACGTGGCGAGTGGCCGACTAGCCGCGCCCAGGGGGGTGGGGGTGGCGGCGGCGTTGGGCTAGAAGAATCGGGGCAAGCGGCTGGCGGCTGGCCGAAGGCGGCTTCGCCGGTCTGCTGTTTCAGGCGGCGGCCGAAAAGTGAAGACCACCGGGCACCGCTTGGTACACGGTGACTTTGGTCCACCTTGGCACTGAGAGTGATCAATCACACAGTAACACCATCAATGGCCATCACAGAATTGGGCCAGAATTACTGTATCAGAATTTTTATAGCATTTTGTTTGTATTTGGTAAAAATTATCCAAATTTTGAGTAACTAGGCTCAAAATGTTCGTCTCGCAAAGCATAACAAAACTGTACAATTAGATTTTGATTTTATCTACATTTAGTACTCCATGCAT
>JAKNSH010066808.1:0-13821 GCA_027790015.1 Cymbopogon flexuosus
CTCGTCGAACGTGATGATCGGCGAGACACCTGCGGAAACGAAATAATCACGTATGTTGCTGCTCTTACAGGTCAGCGCAACTAGCTAATAATGGCGCGCCTTCGGGTCTCGCCGCCGGCCGGGACGCCGGATCGACTTGCTCACCGTTGTGGGAGTTGTCACGGAATTCGTATCGCTGCTTCGCCCGCAGCGTCTTGAGCTCCGCCAGTGTGAAATCAGCTGCAACACAGTCAGTTGCCTCGTGTTATATATCGAGTAGATCCATTCGATCCGGCGTAGGTGTGGATAAAAGCATGCAACGGACGTACTGATGAAGAATCCGGTGACGTTGGCCCACTGCACCTCGAGGGTTCGCCGGCGGCCGGCGAACTCCGGGTGGTCGGCGACGTCGGTGGTGTCGTCAAGCGTGGTGTCGTGGAAGCAGACGAGGTGTCCGTCCTTGGTGGCCTCGATGTCCGCCTCGATGAAGTCGGCGCCCTCGTCGATGGCGCGCACGTACGCCGCCGCCGTCTCCTCGGGGAGCTCCCCGTTGGAGCCCCGGTGCGCGATGTTGAAGGGGCGCGACGTCTGCAGCGGCGCCCTGTCCTCCCACGCGCCGCCTTCTCCGACCAGAGGCCGGGCCGCGACGCCGCACACGCACACCGCCATTGCCACCAACATCATACGGAGGGACGCCATATCCGCCGCTGCGATCGCCGGCTTCGGAGGAGGTGGACTGGGCCGCCGCGGCGGCTAGCGCTATATAGGGAGACGGCTCGAGGAATATTCTACCAGGACACGGGAATTGAGCGATTTGTTGTTAGACTGGTTTTTCTTGGAGATTTTACAGCTTCTTCGAAGAGATTAACTCAATTATTGCCTATTCGCAAAAAAAAAAACTCAATTATTAGGAAATCACTAATTAGATCATGCAGAACGGATATTTTTTACAGCAAAAAAGAAAAAAGAAAATCGTACCAGAAATGTGCTGGTCCGTTCGGATTTTCTTACCATTGGCAGGCTCGCAAAGGTGTCGTCGAAATAGTTATGGGCTGTGACTAGTGAACTGGGCCATTTGCATTTGGGAAGAGCCCTCTTGCATCACTCATTATCGCCTTTATAGTCCTCACTTGACTCTCAAAATTCTTTCTCAAAACTTGAACTCAAAATCATATAGACTACTTCCTCCGTTTATATATTTTACATATCACGTATCGTGTCTAAATATTTATATCTTTTATCACCATTTTCCAAAAAAAATGAATAGGTTCATGACACAAGATTTATACATAATATATAATGATTTTTTGTGAAAATGATTGTAAAAATTGTAATATTTGACTTAAAACAAAAGTAATGTGACAAGAAAAAAAATGGAGTACCTCAATTTCCCGATTGTAAGTTGTTTACAATGTGGTTTTCATTTTTTTAAAGAAATCCCGCAAACGCCTTAATAAGGTTTTTAAACCATGAAAAATCTGCATGCTTATAAAAAAATTGAATAAAATTCTATGCATATAAAGGTACTCTGTAAACTTAAATAGTATTTTTAGATTCGCTAAAATTTATCTATAATATTTAAAAAATATATATATTTACTACTTGTAAAATAAGAAAATGTCAAGAAAAAATTTGTGAAACTCCTAAAACGTTATATAATGTCTTAGCGTGTTTTAAGAACTTATTATAACAATGAAAATATGAAACTGACATGAGTGCATTCAACATTAATGTATGTTGTATTGATGTCGATTGCCTCTCATATTTCTGTCGATAGAGTTTTCTGAAAACACGTTTATACATTGATTAAAATGTTCTTAGAATTTTCTAGATACTTTTCCCATTTAACTAGAGCTAAATTTAAACCCTGAGAGTTTTGAGGTATATAACTCGACTTTTTTGGCTTTCTCATATCTCAATCTATCTCTTGGATTTCCCCTAGTTTTAGAAGCTTAAGAGTATTTTTTGTTGTTTGAAATTATTAGGTATTAACCATATTTTTTCTCTCGAAACAACGTTTGCACAAAGTGTGAAATCCACTTTGTGGTGGTGTGCATATATGTTCATAGTTATCCTTAATTGTACAAAGTCATTGCCTAATTATATTAGAAAAACATGCCGGTTTCAAATTTCGTTTTTGAACAAAAAAAATGTTCGTAGTTATCCTTAATTGTATGAAGTCATTGCCTAATTATATCAGAAAAACATGCCGGTTTCAGATTTCTTTTTTGAACAAAGAAAAGACCATCTGACCGCAATTATTACATACCCATCTCACAGTGCAAATGCACCACAAGAGTACTAAAAACTAATGCCAAAACTAAAAGGCCATGTCGATGAGACGCGAGTGCAAACATACCTTGATTATATCCTTTATATCTTTATAAAAATACTCCTTTTTATACACTTGTCAACCTTGTACGTAGTCGCATCTGATCTTCTGATCTGGCTGGCCGCCGTGCGTTGCGTCAGATCGCACAACACCGCTACACCAGCAGACCTACGCAACTGAGCGAGGCCGCGAGGGCGAACCACGCGTCCGACCTTCGCGTCAGTTCGGTTCGGCCCCAAAATATCATCGCTGGACGCTGGACGTCGTGATGCCCGTGTCCTGCGTGTCCAAGAATCAACGGCTGGAGCTGGACTCGGTGATGCCCACCTTCACCTGTCCGCACCTCATGTCCCGATCAACGGCTTTCCATGATCGCATCGTACTACCCTACGGCAACCACGGAGGGCTGCCACCTTTCGCAGTGGCAAGGGACAGATCGAGTGGTTTTTATTTCTGGCACATCTTCAGAACAACGACGAGGAGTCGATGACTGCAATGCAAGAGGCCAGGTGTAGTATCGTGTTTGCGCCTCAACTGAACCAACATCCATTTTGGATATTTGCTCGCTCATTAACCTTACAGCAGTATCCAGCTCCGGCCCTGCGTCCTTCACTTGATCGGGAAGAACGCAGGGAATAGCTTGCATAATTAACTACTTCTAATCATATGATATGAGTACCAATAAACAGAAAAGAAACAGGAGATAAAAAAAAAAAAGATTTAAGCTTCTTCGTCCTTTGCTCATCTGCTATCTCAACACTGTCTTCTCCCCGAAAGGTTTTAAGCTTCAATATGATCCTTGTTCCTGCCAAAAAGTTTTAAGCTTCAATCCGTTTCTGTCCAAAAACGTTTAAGCTTCAAACAGTTTCCGTCTCCGTCCCCCTGGAAGCACCAGCTCCCGGAGGCAGGGCGCTACAAGAAGACCGACTGCTGAGGGTTGACGACGATGTGGCGCAGCGGGTTGGTAACCTCGCCGCCGCCGGCGTGCTTGACGAACTCGGCGGGCGTGAGGAAGCTGCCGTGGCAGACGCACACGATCCTCACTTCCTCCCCTTTCCTGTACTTGTACAAGAACCCGTCGGTCTTCCGCCCGCCGCTGGGGCCCTCCGCCGCCTTGTACGACACCATCGGCATGTCCTCCGCCATCGTGTTCCGGAGGTCGCCCGTGCTCGCCGTCCGCATCGTCAGCGACCGCAGCGTGCGCAAAGGCGGCGCCGGCGGCGTCGGCGGCTCGTTGTTGGGCGTGCCGCTGTCCGACGACGGCCTTCCTCCGGCGGTTGTTGCGTCCTTCGGGATGCTCTGCCCGACGCTCGCGCTGTCTGATGACGGGGGAGCGGCCGCCGGGCTGCTCGCCTCCGCTCGGCGTTCTGCCAATCCTGCTATCAAGAACAGAGGCACCGCGTTTCAGATTCCAGATGACTGAATTAGCACTGATGAGACATGCAGCCATGCAGGTGTTAAGAAATGTGAAGTTCCATCGCACTGAACTGAACTTTTTGCCGATGGACAATGCATGGATAAAATAGACCATACACACCAACACCAGCCCAGACAATGATTAGTCCCATAATCACTCTTAACGCTACCTAATGACTCTGCTGCCTATCATTGTACTATATGCAGATTTAACTATATCTGGTCTAGCATCCAGCCTTGGTGTAAGCATCATGCACTGTAAACTGCTACGATGGTGCTGTGCGTGCACATCAAAGAATCCTGAAACTGACAACAATCGAAGCAAAAGCACTACTACAAGCAACAAGCAAGCAGGACCTGATGATGTCTCGATGCATCATGCATGCATCTTTGTCAAAAGATAGTTCTGCATTGCGACTGCTCAATGCCAACGTCTCGAAATTTTCCGAAACTGACAGCAGAACACGACGACTAGGGCATGGCAAGGAAAATTTCCTATGCATGTCTGTGTCGCAAATCCAAAATTAGTAACAAAATGGCTAATTTCTAAACAGAGGAAAATCATCATGAACATGCAGTGAACACATCGCAGGTCCATGTCCTCGTCAGAATATGCAGCAACCGAAACCACAAACCCATAGCTAAAAGATCCATCTGTTGATGAATCCTGATGCACCTAGATCCTCTGCCCATGCATCTCCTACCCCAGAAAAAAAAAATCTGTTCATGCACCGTCAAGAACAAACAAGCTACTAGCAACGAACACAAGCAAGTGAATGAAATGGATAAGCGCAATAAAACAGTGAGAATCAGATTATCACCTTGCTGCGGTCGGCTTGGCGTTGGCGAACCCGCCGTCGTCAAGGCGGCGACGGCACGGCGGAGCTGGAAGCCGGTGGGCACGGTGTTCTCAAGGCCTTCGTCGCGGCCGCCGGCGGCACCACCAGCCGCCGGAGCTGGCCTTCCCGAGTTCATCGAGTTCCGGCGCTCGAGGCGCTTGCGCTTGGCCTCAAGGCGTCGCTGGCTCTGCATGGCCCGGCGACGGAGCCGGTCCTCCATGTACTCGGAGGGCAGGGAAGAGGTGCGCAGCAGCTGGTCCGGCGAAGGCACGGTAGCGGCGGCGGCGGCGGCGGCGTCCTGCGCCCCCTCGCAGCTGGTGGCAGCTGGCAACGAGCAGATCGAGGCGATGGAGGACGAGCGCTGCAGCCGCAACCTCTTGGACGGGTCGGCGCCGAAGCAGCCGCCGAGGGACAGGCCGAGGCTGAGCTCGATCTCGTCCGACTCCCCACCGCCGGCCCCTGCGCCGACGGCGCCACCTGCAGGCGCCGCGAGCTCTCCATCCCGGCCGAACCCTCCCAAGAAATCCCTGGAAGCCATGGGTTTGCACCGAGCACCGCTTCTTCACACGGATTCCCCGAGGAAGAACCAAAAATTCAGCTACAAGAACGCACCAACGATTACGCTCTTCGGCCCGGCAAGCACCAAACGGCACCAGATTTCTCAGCTACGAAAAAAGAAACAAAACAAAAACAGCTCCCCACGGCACGAACTGCCCCGTCATCACAGAATTCACGCTCAACGTGCCCCAAGCGACATAACATTGCAGCGGGCAAGAAACCCAAGAATTCGGCGTCCTCTGCTCCAAATCTCACGTCTGAAAGAAACCGAGACAAGAGATGAACACGGCAGCAGAGGAAGCCGAATTCGGGATAGGAGAGAGCAGAGCAGGACTAGGAGAGAGCAGAGCAGAGGCGACCTTCGTGCCCCTCTAATCTGCTTCCAGCTTTGCTCTTGCGCCCCCAGCTAAAGAAAAAGGAGGGTTTTCGCAGATTTTTTTTTTCGGTATAAATGGGAGTGGAAAAATGATTTTGTAGGGGGGCTAGTCGGATGGGACTACGAGCGCACGGCAACCAGCCACGTGTCGGACAATGCGGACACGTGTTGGTTTGCCACGAGCCGAGCCGGGGCAGGGGCTCGCTCGGCTTCGGCCTTCGGCAAGCTGCGTTTGGGGGCTGGGGGCTTTGGGTTAGGCCTGACACGATCGGGTTACGGCCAATCGCGGGTGCAAAATATTAGGCCTTTTATTCTTCGAAAAAATCGGCCTTTTTTAAAACAAATCCGGCTCAAAGTGCTCAATGAGGGGAAAACATATTTTCAATACCGGAGGATCTGCAAAAAAAAAAAATGTTAGCCAAATGAGATCACAGATTTTTTTCTCTAAAAAAATTATCTTAAATTAAACCAGATTTGTAAGGAAAATTGTTTCTCTCTTTTCCTTTTGTTTTTGCCAAGAATCAAGATCAAGTATTGCTACAACTAAGCGTTTTGTTGTTCCTTATTTGTGGCTGATTTTCTGGAATGTTCAAAAAAATCACCATAAGTCAGCTAGGGTAATGAGGTAACTGTAAAAGAAATTCGGGCCAGAGCCGTTTACTGCATCGACCCGCTAGGCTTGGCTTTGGTCGACTCCACTGGGCGGCTCGGTCCACAGCAGAGACGGCTATGTGGGACCAGGTAGGGGCAGGCAGGCTACGATGCCTAGCCTGCAACTGGCACCCAACGAAACAGCTGCAACTTGCCGCGCCACCGGGGCCCACAGGTGTCACGCGGGGGCCTACGCAGCAGCGACACGTCTCTCGCATCCGCTTTTAAAGCCGCTGCAGGGCCCACCGTGCGGGGACCAGGAACAGGGGGCGCTACGTGTGTGCGCAGGCCGCCGCATCGCTCGCCACGTGCCGCGTCGCCGCGCGCCTCGTGTGAGCCCCACGACAGCTCACTGCCCCCGAGGCCAACTTGCCCGGTCGCCAGCCAGGCCCCTCGCGCGCGACGCCGCATCTCTTCCTGGAACCCAATGACATGTGGGTCCGAAGGTTGCTGGGCCCACTTGTCGTCGGGCGCGGGTGGGCTCGCGGTGGTGGGGCTGGTTGGTGTGGCGTGTGGGACTACTGCGGATGGATCCCAATCTACACGCCTCGGTCGTGCTGAATGACACATGGGTCCATGTATCATGGGCCCACAGAGCAGTGACTGAGGCAATTGAATGGCGGTGCTGTTGGGAAGTTAGCGCGCTGGGCTACTGGAGATGGAGGCCACGTCCTGTTACCTCGTGTGCGTTGAATGACACGCGGGCCCGCTGTGTTGTGGTCCCACAAGTCGGTGGCTGGTGCTGTCGTGACGCCTGTGGTTGGAGTGGGGCACGTCACATCGTTGTGGGGGTGACGGCGACGTACTGGCGCGCCGTGTCCAGGTGTCGGGCTGCGGCGGCGCGGGGCAGAACGGACGGCAGCTATGGAGCCCGGCTGTCCCCCGAGTGTGGGACCCGCGGAACAAGTGGATGGCGGATAGTGGCATGCTTGTGGGCCCATGGCCGTGGAGTCGCGGATCGCCTGCGGACATGACAAATGCGGTTGTTTGAGCAGCTGATTTGTTGTGAAAAAATGGAACTATAATATTTTTTTTTCCATTTTGTTATATGATGGGAGGTAAACCGTACTTACAAGTTTTCTAAAAATTGCACTGAAACTATCGTACATAGATATGTCCCTAGGAGGTTGCAATTCTAGATTTGGTCCGCATTAAACTATTTTGAATTTGATCAAATTCAAAAATGATAGTACAAGCATATATAACTTGAAATAAAAGATGACATGAACATCTTTCTACATAGAATCTAAACAATTACTTGGTATGGTAAATATTACTATATTATAAATTTGGTCGAAGTAATATGTGATCCAACACAGTTTACTAGGACAAAGTGGATCCTTGGGTGAAAATATTGTCTCTTTTGTCGAAATTTTTACTCGGTCCAACAAACAAACGTGCAGCTATGGATTGCGTGTTGTTAAAAATAGTTTGCGTTTGACCAAATTTCTAGTGAATATTATTCTTATTTATGAATTTAGAATAATTTTTTCATATTACAAAATGTTGATACATATTTATCCATAATTAATCAATTTTGAGATACTAGAACATGATATTGTGCTAGAATTACATGTTTTTTCTTCACAGATGGTGTAGTATCTAATGCAACGCTCTTTTTCGAATGCTAGTGATTTTTCTGACGATGTTAGATACCGGAGGATTCTTGTTTAGGTCCATTGTATAAGGCACAACGCACTGTGATAGAGATTGGTTAAACCGTAACCATCAAAATTTCTGATCTCCTCTCCCAATTCCCAATCACATAATGGCACATTGGTGCCTGTAGTCCGGCCAGATACTTAGATACCGCATCAAAAGATCTCGATAGATAAGCACCACCAGTGTCAAAGAAACGCACAAGTCATCTCATAAACCCCGGATAAGCTTAAGCTCATCAAAGGCTCGTCATAGTCATAGCCATCTTGACGTTATGCAGCCAACATTTACTTGCTGCCCATCGGGGCCGCAACCACCAATGATTGCTGCATCTTTTGTGCACACTCTGGTACGTGTGCATTGTGCTTCACAGAATCACAGTAGACACTAGACAGTGTAGACTGAGAGAGACCACTGGCACACGGGCACCACAGCAGCGTACGGTGGCCATAGGCTCGGCGTCCGCAAGCGATCCGGCAAATCCGTGAGGCGGGGAGCAGAATCTTGAGGATATCGATCTCGTACGATGTTGGCCACAGCGAGAGAGAGAGAGAGAGAGGAGAATGGAAGGGGAAAAAAAATCTGGGGTCGGCGATTTGACGCTGTCAGTGTCAGATTCAAACCGCCAATAATTTAGCGGGGCGCATCGGCGTGGCTTCCCGCGGTTGGGTTGGTCGCGGCAAGTTGCGTTGCGCCCCATTTGAACGCCACCCACGCTGTGAGCTCACCTAAACAAAAAGGGTTCGGGTGATTTTATTTTGAGCAAGTGGAAAGGTTGCTTTCCGACGCTACCGTGCTGTGCTAATGCTAGCTACGCCACGCGGCATATTATCTTACAGTTTGAAATATGCGGGTTATACGTGATCTTCGGTCCTATCGACGGACAAATGTATAAGTGCAGAGATATACTAGTTTCTATTTTTTTTCATTCGGATGAGATTTTATTTAGATTTTTTTTAAAAAAAACTTTAGATAGGATATTAAGAAGCTTCGGTTCTATGGTATCTCATCTCACATAAATGAAAATGGCCTCGGGCAATCTGACATCTACTAGCTCTTCCAAATAAGATTGGGTTTGGTTTAGTTAAACTTTCTTAAGTTAAAGAATGTAAATAGAACCAATTTGATATGGATGTATTTTCTATAACCATAGGTAAGTTTGATAAAGTGAGATATAGTTATCACAAATCATTGCATCACACAGTTGCCTCCAAAAAAACAGCACTGAAGCCAGCGCTTGCTCCTCACCTAGGGTCCTCCTTCTTTCTCTCTAGTGTGTATGCCCATAGTAGGAAATAGAGGGTTCTCGGGATCATGTTTCCTATGATGATAACTTTGGTGGTTGCAACGATGAGGTCGCCATTGCAGGAGTTGATTTTCATCGGCAGACGACCAATTTGTGACCATTTTCTAATGGAAAGGGATATTTTTGGGCACTCCCAACTAGGACAATTACTCCAGATCGTTGGACTCATTGTGTTGAGGAGAAAAATCAAGGATTGAAGGTGGTGGATCTAAGTCTTATACCACGTCCAACGATGCAGCTGTCGATATTTGATTTAGATGCGATATAGATTGGTTCTAGAACGTTGATTCTTGCGGCTTTGTCTAATGTTTTGGGATTGATCATTGGATTCGATATACGGAGTGCATTTTGGCTTTAGCGTTCTACTCTATCGAGGAAAGTAACAAGAGAAGATGTAACTCATGTAAGAACTTAGATAGAATATTGTTATTTATTTGAGATGAGATTTTTTCCATGTGTAACTTGAAGATTGAAGATATACTATGCTGAGTTTTAATATGATCCCTTTTCTCTTTTGGAAAATAAAAAGTAAGCTGTAGTTTGCAATCAAAGCGAGTACTCCGTATGACAGTATGCCACAAGTTGATTACGATCTCCACAAATTAAATCCAACAAAAAGATGTTACCACAGGACGATAAGTTCATCTTCCCTCAAAAAAACAAAGACGATAAGTTTATCCATGCATTTATTTGTCGACAATGACAGTGATGTTTACCGTGTCTAACTAGCTATGTGCGTCGTACTAGCTGCTTTATGCGAAATTAGTAATAAATTAATAAAGAAAGTCTGATCCCAACACGCAACTAGCAATATACCGGCCACGATTGTTGGACAGAAGCCTGCGGTTTTGAAGAAAAGAAAGCGCAAGTTGCCATGCGATCCTTGCTGCATCTTGGCGTAGCGTGTAGGGACTAACTAATTGTTGTTAATGGCCAACTTGAAGCTCATGATAAAATCTGTTGTTATATACTAGTGCTAAGTACTGCACTAACCCACACCAGAAAGCCAGAAAGGAGCAAGTTGGTCAAGTTCGTGATGATGCGTAGTATGCCAACTGGGAAAAGAAAACACACTGACACGAATACACGATCATCATAGATGATAGATGGATGGAGACATGGAGACTTGGAGTGACTCTACGGCTAGCTAGACTACTGTGTGTTAGCCTGAGGCATGCCACTACTAGCTCTCTAGTTTTATTGGACACAATTATTATTCAGCTTGTTCGTTTGTTCGCATCAAGCTTATCAACCAGTCGTTGAAATCAGCATGTAGGGACTAATTAACTAATCGTTGTTACTAATGGCCAACTTTAAGCTCTCACAACAAATCAGCATCAGCCCAAATTAGCCAGCCAAAAATGATTCAGCGGTAACAAATCAGCATCAGCCTAAATAAACCAGCCAAAAATAATTCACCGGGCAAGTGATTATTTTTTTTTTTTACAGGAACTCTACGGTCCACATTGATAGATGGAGTAACGATTACTGTACGAGTTTGTAGTTCGGTAGCCTATATATACGGATATCTGGGTAAACGCCTGACGATCATTAGTAGAAAAGTTGCTGATGATACGATAGGATATTTATATTCTGTTGTTAATATAATACAGTATAGTTTTTTTAGAGGGAATCTGTGGCCATTCCACCCATCAGGTACTAATTAAGTAGGGCTAGGGCCGGACCGCCGACCACATATGTGTGTGTTGCAGAGCTACACGTAGAACTAATAACGGTGGAAGGTTTTAACTTTTAAGCAGGGCCACGTCCTGTCCGTACACACATGCTCCGGCCGATCCAATCACCCATGTGCGTGCATTTTGGTCGGCGATTTGGGTTCATTATTCGACAGGTAAAATGCTACAGATCGATGTAGATATGTATCTCGATCGTTGCCGGGTTTGTGAATTATGGTTTATGAATTATCAGTAGCTAGATTAGAGACGATTCCTTCTGCTATACTATATGTAGCAGGGATATCCTTTCTTTCAAGGCCCTAGCTATATGGCACACATAGGACCCGTTCTGTCTATGACTCGTGGGCCCAGGACACATTACGACTTACGAGTACCATTTCTAACCCCAATGACGACGTAGGTGCAATAATTATCTCAAAGATCTAAAGACACGACATGGAGATTGAATATACATCTTGTATTAACTTGGACGCCGAAACTAAATTAAATCGGAACCACACGCACAAAGGTGGAGAATAGAAACTGAAGATGGAAATTAAAGAATGTAGCTAGCACCATCTCTACCAGATTATATAGGTCGTTTTAGCTCTTATTATTTCTCTTATAGATACGAAGTTTTTGCTATACACCTAAATATGTGATATATGTGGATACTTAATAAAATTTATATATTCAAAAAAAGTAAGTGGTATATATTGTCATTACACATGACAAGATTTTGTGACAAAATGACGACACCAAAACCAGGGTGTTAACACCATCGCCACCAGTGCACCACACGCAAGTTCTCCTCGGTCGATCGCGTCCATGCATCGACCACATGCACATCATTAAGCCCTCTCAAACCAGCAACTACAAACAACAAGGAGGGGGGCCGTGGGTGCAAGCTGCCGATACGTGTAAAAGGCAGCACGGGAGAAAAAGGTCCACACACGGCACATTCCTTGACCACAAACGCACAGGCCAAATTGCACAAGTTGGGAGCAGAATATGTATCGCCCTGCCGCCTTTTTAACCTTTCTACATCTCCCTCTCTCATCACATCGGCACATCGCTCTCCAAGATCTAAGATAGAGATAGAGAGAGGGACATGCACGCATGATGCATGTAGCCCGTGCCCGTCCCAGTGTGTACATGGATGCATATGCGTGTGTGATATAGTTTATGTTATCCACCGACCACTATTCAGTGTCGCCACGACGCCAATTTGCTGCTGGCTCTCTGGCACTCACTTGGGAACACGGCAGCGTGCGTACGTGCATGCACCTGAGCCGATACAATAGGTGCAACTTGCTGGTGCGCGCGCGCGCTTATACTAATTCATAGGTGCATGCAACTGTCCTAAATTACTGTGCTCCCTCCGTTTCAAATTTATACGATAACATAATAACAATTATAATATCAACGAAGTATTATTGGATTCTTCGTTAGTTATATTTTCATAGTATACCTATTTGATGTTATAATTTTTTATAATTCTCTCAATATGGTCAAACTTAAAATTCTTTAACTCTCCAAGATTCTTAGAATGACTTACAATTTGGAACGGAGGAAGTACAAGTTGTTCGATTTTTTATACCAAATTTGACCAGTCGTTTGACTTTGTTTATGAACAACATGTAAATAACTAATGCTATATATATAAGAGAGATGGCATATATAGTAAAATAGATGTTACTAAAGTTTCATACAACACTTGCTTAATATTTGGGTGACTTCATTATTATTCGTTATTTTGTCGCCCTGCACACAGCCACCCCTCTCCGTGCCTGTGTTTTCCACTCCGCCCTCTCTCTGACTCTCCCACTCTCCCTTGGGCGATCTCCTCCTGATGGTCGTGGCCACACTCCGGGCGAGCTCCTCCCCATGTGAAGCGCCACACCGGTTTCTTTGTCAGCGCGCTGCTTCACCCCCAGCTCTCTTTTTCCCCCACACTGCAATGGGCATAGCGGATCTGTCGGATCTGACGACAGTCATATATGGCGGATTCTGTGAGGTACCTCCCCCGCAACTCCGGGATCTTGCGACAGTCTTAGAAGAAAAAGTTTGGAGTCCAGATGGTGGAGATGGTTGGAGGGCGGTTAGAGCCCCTGCCGGTGGCAGAGGCGTCTAGGTCATGTTGGGGCGAGGGTGCTCCGATGAAGGCAAGCTCTGGCGAGGGAGGAAGGAGGCTTCGGCTAAGCCCTAGCGTGCCGTCGTCCCTAGTGTGCCACGACGGCGGGAGGCCGGGGCAGCGGCGGGGTGAGAATCGCCGGCGAGAACGAAGAAGGGAAGGGAGTGGCGCGAGGAAGGTGAGTAACAGCTGTGCGTTTGTCGTGTCCCAACATTTGGTCGTCTGAAATATCATATTCTCACACAAATTACCAGTCAAAGTGTCACCTCGTAGCCGTGACTATCGGCCGATATATTAAGCATGCTAGGTGTGTCCGACTGCAACCTCTACACGCCGCGGTAACTATACAAAGTTTTTTTTCTTCTCTCCCTTACATTCACCACACAATGGCCTTTTTCCTTTGTGTCTGTGAAGCGGACAGTGGGGTATTTCATAGTATTTTCAGCACCACACACACAGACACAAGTTTGGTCATGCTCTTTTCCTTCTCTGATGATGAAGGGAAGCGGACAGGGACAGTGCATGTACTCACCACGGAGAGGAGAGCAGCAAGTTGCCGTGCGCGTGCGCGTGCGCGCCTGGGCTGGTTATGTCTTGTGTGCGGCGTGACATCGACGCGGCCAGCCCAGACTGGGAGGGAAATCCGCGACGAAATATCTCGTGGCCGCGACGCGCCAGGTGCGGAGTGGACGAGTGCGACTGCGCGAGGCAGACGCATTACGCAACCGCGGGGTTTGTATTTGGGAACAAAAAAACATGTGTCGCCCCGGGGGAACGAAGCGGATCGCGGCCGGATTTGATGCCCATGCCCGGCGCCCGCGCCGCGCGGACGGAATCGCGTGAATGCGATGCGATCCCTGTGGGTTCCGTGTGCCGCTTGGAGAAGCTTGCACGG
>JAKNSH010066853.1:0-16816 GCA_027790015.1 Cymbopogon flexuosus
CTCGATGCGACACGCCTCGCAGTTCAGGCCGTGTATACGAAACCAAAACGTGCACGGAAGTCTAGATAGCAATGGGTACGTACCCGCTGGGTACAACTAACCCGTACCCATGCCCGCGAAGAAAAATACGCCCGTTAAAAATACCCGCGGGTTGCCCGTGCTCGATAAGCTGCGGTCCTCAACAGGTCATTCAGCCAACTACAGATACCACCAGCATACCAACTAAAAATATCAAGACATTTAGACAACATAGTTCATAGAATTATAGTTCATTGGAACAGCAAGAATTGCATAAAAGGTCCATGTAAATTTCCAGTCTAGCTTCTTGCATCATCCGTGGTTTTTGCGTCTGAGCTCCGATTTGATTTCTGTCTATCATCCGTGGTTTTTGCGTCTGAGCTCCGATTTGATTTCTGTCTATCCTGCTTGATTCGGTTTGCCTAATACTTCGCAGATGACATCTTGCTACCAGTTAGCATGCATGTTACTCGCATCTTGCGTGAGTTTGTTTTAGGGTCGTGTGTTGAGCCAAGGACCATAATTTCGAAAGAAATTTGAGGCTCCCGTTCACCTCCCTCTGGTTGTCGTTTCGGTCCTTCAACAAAAATGTCATTTCATATTTTTATACAGTAAATCTACTCAAAAGAAACACAATAAAATTTGTTGCACAAGATTTGGACCAAAAACATGGCCTACACAGTTTTTAGAGCATTTATCAGCATTTCTAAAAATGAATAAAGAAAAGAAAAGAAAAACTAATAGCCGGGCCCCATGTGTTAGTGAGAGAAAGGCAGGGGCGGTGCTGCGGTGACCGGATCTTCGTCGGCGGTGATCTTTCTGGCAAACCAAAGGTACCGCCGTGCTCTACTCGATGAGCCGCATCGATTGGTGGAGGAAATGCAACTTGAATCGAAGCCTAGCTACGGTGGCGGCACACATGGCGGATGGCAGTGGCGGCATGATGACGAACTCATCGTTTCCATCGACGACAAGTCAAACCGAGATGTGCACGAGCATTGCGAAACTACAGTCGACCTAGAACGAGCATTAGGCCGGTGGATTTGCACGACCGCGAGCTCCAGCAACATGCACATGGCCACGGCGGCGGGCACGCCGGCGGTGAGTGCACGGTTCGGCGCAACGACAACGAGATCGACCGATCCATCCTAACCCTAGCTAGAGCACGAGATGGTGAACTCAGAACGTGAGTTAGAAAGGAGTAAGCGCGAGAGAAGAGAAGACAGTCATGGTCGTCGACGGAAACGGAAATACGCCCTTACCCTTGAGCGATTCGGTTTACCAGGTGGTCGACGAGGTGATGCGCGATGCAAGTGAGCTCCGAGCTAGCTGAATCGGGCGGTGAAGCTGCAGTGGCGGTGCAAGGCGGCGGCGGATCGTCGGCAATGGCACGACGGCCGCTGCGGCTGCTGCTGGTGAGTGCTGGAGGGCGAGGGGCAAAACGGAGGGGACAAAAACAAGGATGGGGAAGCGGACAGGCGCGCGGGTGACTTAAATCGGTCGGGGACCAAACATGACAATCACTTGCATTATCATACCAAAATTAAACACATAGGGCACATTTGAGCAAATTTACACATAGAATTGATATGTTTCATATTATGTGCATGAATGCTTAGATACAAATGATGCTCATGATCATGATATGCAAGTGCTTAGGCAAAACTTAACACTAGGGTGTTACAAGCTTCCCTCAGCGCGCGTCGACGGCGAGCTTTGATTCAAGGTCGAAGGTGCACAGGGTGCGTCCCCAGCCGACGCTCTTTCAACGGTGAAATCGACCCGGCCTTGTCGTTAGGCGACTACTGCGGCTTGTTAAAGCTTCTATGCGATGGGGCTCCTCCAGATCTGGGCGGCGACAACTGCTCCCGTCGCCGGAGATGGATGGTGGCGCCGTTCCACGACGAGCACGGTGGTCAGGGACTCTCTTGTGCTTTTTTGTTTTTCTAGGGGCTTCCATGTAAAGTTATCATGACAATTGTCTTTGTTTCCTGTTGTTTCATATCTTTACGTGTACATCTTTGTGTAAGTTTTTCTTATCTAAGAAATACAGATACGTTTATAAAAAAAAGCACTCCTATATATTTTCGTATGGATTTTATTTCTATAGGATTGCAGGACCATGCCACCTCAAATCTTTTATTTTTTTCTATCCCATGTGCCAAAGAAGCCCTTAAAAGCTGTGTCGAAGTAGCATGCCAGAAGCGCACCCTCCCAAAAAAGTGTCGTTTTATAATTTCAAATATCTTGTTTGGCAATCCATCTTATTTAATTTTTTATAAATATTATTTATTTTATTATAAATTATTTTATTATTAAAGCTAAATTAATATTTATTTATTTATTTTATAATTTATAAAAAAATAAATAAGATGAACGGGTTTTGTCAAAAAAAAAATAATAGGATGAACGGTTCGACAAGATGCCTCAAAAACGTCCACTTTTTTAGAATTCACTGTTGATGACATCATCTGGATCCTGATTGCACTGTGTCCCTGATTTCACTCCGTAATGTGCTGTGCGCCTCTGTGCCAGCCTGCCAACACCAGGACTGAACATACCGCAGAGGCACAGCCATTATCATCGAAAAAAAAAAAAGAGAGGAAAAATAAAAAGTCCAAGTCTTACCCGAGTTCCCCTTCCCGATCCGCCGGCCGATCCACCCACCGCCGCCATGCCGGCGTTCAAGGCCCCGGCGCCGGGCTTCGCCGTGCGCTTCAGCCCGTTCCACGAGAACCGCCTCCTCGCCGCCACGTCGCAGCACTTCGGCCTCGTGGGCAACGGCCACCTCATCGTCCTCGACCTCGCCGCCGCCGCCGCCGGGCCCGGGGCCGCCCCGGCGCCGGTCTTCTCCTTCCCGACCTCCGACGCGCTCTACGACTGCGCGTGGTCCGAGTCCCACGACTCCCTCTGCGCCGCCGCTTCCGGGGACGGCTCCGTGCGCCTCTTCGATGTCGCGCTCCCGCCGGCGCAGAACCCGGTTCGCCTCCTCCGCGAGCACGCGCGGGAGGTGCACGGCCTCGACTGGAACCCCGTCCGCCGGGACGCCTTCATCTCCGCCTCCTGGGACGACACGCTCAAGCTCTGGTCCCCAGACCGCCCGGCCTCCGTCCGCACCTTCCGGGGCCACGATTACTGCGTCTACGCCGCCGCCTGGTCCGCGCGCCACCCGGACGTCTTCGCCTCCGCCTCCGGGGACCGGACCGCGCGTGTCTGGGACGTCCGGGACCCCGCGCCCACGCTCATCCTCCCCGCGCACGACCACGAGGTGCTCTCGCTCGACTGGGACAAGTACGACCCTTCCATCCTCGCCACCGCCTCCGTCGATAAGTCCATCCGCGTCTGGGACGTGCGCGCGCCGCGGGCGCCCGTCGCGCAGCTCGCCGGACACGGCTACGCCGTCAAGCGGGTCCGATTCTCGCCGCACCGCCAGGGGATGCTCATGTCCTGCTCCTACGACATGACCGTCTGCATGTGGGACTACCGCGCAGAGGATGCTCTGCTCGCCAGGTACAACCACCACACCGAGTTCGTCGCCGGCATCGACATGAGCGTCCTCGTCGATGGCTTACTCGCTAGCACCGGATGGGACGAGATGGTCTACATCTGGCCGTTTGGGACTGATCCAAGAGCCATGTAGCACGCAGATGCAGATGCAATAGACCAGGTGATTTGTACTATTTGTTTTCAGCTTTGCATTGGGTGGTGGTGATATACATACTTCTACATGTTCAGTTACTATCTCCACCTCAAATGAGTTGAAAAAGTTGGAATAATGTCAAACATTGTTGCCAAATTGACATATTGCCAAATTGACATAGCTTCTCATTGTGTGTGTGTGGAAGTGGAAGTTAACCTGGCAGGAGCTCCGAGCTCTGGCCTCTCTGATAAGCTCATAACACCTGACGGTAACCACAGGCCACGATAACTTGCCGTTTTAGTCCAATAGCAAAATAATCAGTTCCAATTTACAAGTGCAGACTGCAGAGAACCTACCAATAACAAGAAGCATTCGATCAGCCTTTACAAGATTATTATCTAGAAACCCCATTGACCATAGGCCGTACACCTCTTTTGAAGGATGCCACCTGTTGATTTGGTTACAAAACAACAGCATAGCAAAAAGGTTGTATTTCTCTTCGTTGTTGGTCGTCCACATCATTTTCTAACTTGAACTATTATCAGTTTCAGGGATTTGGATACCTTAGAGGTTTGTTCACCATTGACAACTGTTCCCATGAATTGAGGTCCGGTTTGTTTTGGTGTAGTCGGACATTCTGTAACGGGTCCATACTCCATAGATGAATGAAGTCACCTGTCTACTATGTTGATTCGGTTTTGTGCCCCGTGGTATCATCATGTACTCCCTCCATTCCAAAGTATAGATGAATTGCCTTATAATTTGGAGCAGAGGGAGTACTACTTTATAAATCGTCTTCCTTTCGTGTCCACCAAGCATTAGATCTATGAAGCTATGACATCAGGGTTTACCTGATGAGCCATCTGTTCTCCCAGAAAATATATCATTTATTTTGCCACTGGAGCAGCCACACAGAACTCATTCTTGCTGCTTAGTGATTTGACCAAACAATTGTAGTGTAACTAGTTACTTTGCTGCTGTTATAATTTTCAATGAACATTCATGATGTTAAGGAAGCATTCTCTGTGGTATCAACTCGTTACAAGTTTGAGCTTGTAGTGGTTTAACCCAACTATAGATAACTGAAGTTGCCATGAATTGCAGGCCATGACATTTTGAATACAATATTGGAAAATAGGGCTAGTAATTAGTAAACTTTGAAAGGCATGAGAAACGACTGAGGCTACTTGTGATGTAACTACAGTGTAGCTGGCTAGGGAAATGTGGAGAAGTGCTTTTGGGGAAGATGATACCGTCGACGGACGAAGAGTTTTCAGTGAGTGGTGGCCTAACGGCTTCCACCCAACAATATGGGAACCTGGCAGTCATACTTAAGCTTCTAAAGAAGTCAGTCCAATCTCTGGGAACCAAGGTTGTGCTTGAAATGCAAAACTTCTCCATATCTGGAGGGATCATGTTTCCTGTGAAATCCTGTAGAGATTAGTATTGTCGAATTCCTTTGTTTTTCAATTCTAAACCAAAACTGATCGATTACTTTTGAACATACCATGGGGACAGCCAGTGCACAGCCGCAGTGTTTATTCACCTGACAGAGAATTGGCTTTTGTCAAGAATGGCATATAATGTTTTTATATGGTCCAAACATAAGAACTATATATGTGTCGTGTATTGTATTAGCCCTCCTGGACGAAGTAAAATGTGTTGAGCATTAGCGGCATTTCTCGGCATGAATCATGTAAAGGAGATCAGGCCTCATTTTATGATAGTTTGGCTCGCACTGCTATTCTTATGCTGGTATCCGTCAATCCGTGCATTGGTACATGCAAAATACTAGTAGTAGAGTACTTGCAGGCATGGCTTTGAAGGGACACCTTTTCTACGCCAGCCAGGTGATTTTTGGGGACCATGGAGTGTTCCTATTGCTCTGCTGCTGCTTCAGATCAGGCCGACAGCATCAGCCGGTTTTATTCAGATCAGGCCGACAACGTCAGGAAACTAAGCTTTTGAAGATGACATGGCGCCTAACAGTTTCCGAAGAACAATATGAAAGCCTAGCAGTCATGCTTAAGCTTCTTACTTAAAAGTCAATCCAGTCTCAGGGAACTAAGCTTGTGCTTGAAATGCAGAACTTGTTGGAGGAATCATGTTTCCTGTGAAATTCTGTAGAGATTAGTATTGTCGAATTCCTGTGGTTTTCAATTCTAAACCAAAACTGGTCACGTATTGAAGCATACCATGGGGACAGCAGTGTGCTGCTGCAGCGTTTCTACACCTGGCAGAGAATTGGCTTTTGTCAAAAATGGCATATGATGTTTTATGGTCCGAATACATCAGTATAGCTTATTAGTTATGGTATAATATTTTTGCCTCACAACCAATCAGTATTAGCCGACATATCAGGCACACAAACAACTTGCTGAACAGCCTCATAAGTAGTCTGTGTCATGTGTTGTATTAGCCCTTTTTTTTTGACAAATGTATTAGCCCTTTTTGACCAAGTAAAATGTTATTAGCGGTATTTCTGCGCATGAATCATAAAGAAGATGATGCCTATCTTGATTTTCTTGTGCCGGTATCCGTCAATTGGTGCATGCAAAATAGTACCAGAGGAACCTTTTTATACTCGCAGACATGGCTTTGAAGGGACACCTTTTCTGCGCCAGAGGTGAATTTTGGATGCTGGAAGTGTTCGTATTGCTCTGCTGCCTCTGCGGCCGCGGCGGCCAAGATGAAACAGCATCAGCCAGAATACTGGTAGAGTACCTTCTGCGACGCAACAGAGGAACTTTTTTGTTTTCAGACAGAAGCAACAGAGGATTGTAGCATTGCATGCTCTGTTTTCGTGTTAAAAAAGACGATTGTAGGTTATGCAATACAAGCACTTTTCCTGCTTCAGTGCTACATCTGCATCAGCCAAGCCGACGACTTTCCCTTTTGTGCTCAATGAGGTTCGCGATCGGCATCAGCACTGAAGACGCAAAACATAATTCTTTTTTTGTGCTGAGAATTGAGATGGATGCACATACCTCAAGAAAAGTTAGAGCAGTGTTACTCTGTTTTATCTTTGTCAGACATAAAGTAGGAAACTCTATGTTGCTTAAGCCTCCCATTGGGTTATTTTTGCCACGGAATTTGAGATGGAACCAGTTGTACTTTGTTTTCTTCTAGAGGGAGTATATTACTGTGTTCTATGTTCTTGGCTTACCCAAAAGACTTCTAGGCTGAGACAATCTGCTGTTAGTTGTTCATTGCATGCCAATCTACATGCTTAAAATACTGCATGTACTTGCCTAATGGCACTGTGCTTCTTCCTTGTTAGTTTTGGTTTTACATTGGAGTGAAGGTAAAGATATTCTCTCAGATCGCAACTCGTGGCACAGACGACAAAGCTACTGCAGCTAATCTGAGGTCGATCCGATTCAGAGCAGAGCATGTCCAAATTTGCTTCCAACAAGAAATGGAGAACTGACAGGGAGGAAAAAGTGAGTGAAAGAAAAGAAAAAAGCATGAGAAAAAAGGAAGGTGGACCCTGGGTGCACCAGCTTCCAAAGAAAAGGAAAAAAAAAAAAGGAAAATGAACAGAAAAAAGGGACTGATGTCCCGACGATCATAAAACAGAACTCGGAGCCAAGAGTCATCGATGCAAAGGAGCATATTTGCTAATTATTAGATAAACAAAAAACATAGTTCCATAATTTATTTTGCATCAGGCTTCAACAGCCAATAAGCTCCCCTTGGCATCTACATCAATCACACAAGAGAAAATGCTCTGACATAAAAATTCCTCCAGAACACACTGGCGCCGGCGAACTAGCTGCTTATAGTCTACAATATCGTCCACCATCTCATGGGAGACGGGTTATTTGTACACCGAGGATCTTGGCCTAGCCGGTGTTCTGCATACCGGCAGCGATGCCCTTCATGGTAAGGATCAGCGTGTCTTCCAGTCCTGGCGCGTACTCGCTCTGCTGGTTCAGCTGTACCAGCTCCGCCGGCTGGCTCTCGTCGGTGAACTCCTTGGACAGGGGCGGCTGCGGGCTCACCTGGAAGCTCGGGTCACGTATCCGCTTCAGGGTGTAGGCCTGGCACACGTTCAGAGTGGTGATATAGGACTCACGCAGCCGCAGACGCTGCTTCAGGTAAGGATCGCCTTCAAGGACGTCCTTGTGACCAGCAACCTGCAGCCAAATGGCAACGGTTAGAATCATAATAATACAATTAGACTAATGAAATTTCAGAATTCTTGACGGCCACATAAAACTTGGCACTTTGAGTGCCTATAATTGGCTACGTAAAAACAAAAAATAGCGGAAAAGCAAACAAAACCAAATATTTGGAGTGTGTGCTATTAGAGCACTTTACCTGAAGGAGTAGCTCTTTTGTCTCCTCATAGTTTTTCCTCAGTTGCTCACCGAAGGATTGCAAATCCTCAGCCACTAGCAATTTATCATACACAGCTGCAATTCCTGGGTCTCCCTTGGCGAAAACCATCTCAAGCAAATCAAGAGTGACTCTGAAGAATGGCCATTCATTGTACATTTCTTTCAGGATATGGATGTTCCTGATGTCCTTCTGCATGATGTGCTTGATTGCTGCACCAAATCCAAGCCAAACAGGCAGATGGAACCTTGTTTGTGTCCAAGCAAAGATCCATGGAATTGCACGGAGCGATTCTATTCCTCCACTAGGCTTCCTCTTTGACGGACGGCTGCCAATATTCATCCTACCATATTCAGTCTCAGGAGTAGCCTGAAAGAATATAAGATTGAGTTAGTTCGCATATTCACCCCCCGACTTCTAGAACCAGTTTAACAACAAACCACTGAATCATGCAGTGAGAGACAGGATGCTTCATAAGATAAAAAAATGTTTAAAGTCCTTATTGGTCAATGCATACAGTTCAGTGCATTCACTTGTATGCCACCAATGCCTTGGTAAAAATGATATCCTACCTTGAAATAAGAGCATTTGTCTTAGGTTTTTTCCCCCCCTCAAATTGGTCTCTGTCCACTAAAGAGTGTTCTAGCACATTTCAGTTAAAAAGGATTTGCAGAAAACTGTATGTTCAGATTTTTTAAAGAATCAAATAATAGGTTCACAAAAGGCAGTCTTGCTTTAAGTGCACTCTTTTAAGGGTACAAATTATGGGTCTTTTAGCAGCTTTGAAACAAGTCAACATCATGCTTGTGCAAGTGCAAGTGTTATGCTTGTAAGAATATTGGATACAATGAAACCTACCGATCTGAAGTATTCAACGAAGCGTGGTTCTTGGAAGACAATTGATCTATATTCTTTAGTTGCCACAACAGCCATTTCATCCATCAAAGCACGCCATTCTGGCTTGGGGGAAATTGGAGGATGCATGCCATGCTCAAGAGTAGCTGCAGTGTAGCGTTGCAAAGTCCTAAAGCACAGGAGCTCCTCTCCAAAGGAGTGCTCAATAACTTCGCCTTGAACTGTTACACGAAGCGATCCATGTATCGTGTCTGGTGGCTGAGACAATATGGCCAGATGAGTTGGACCACCTCCTCTGCCAACTGTTCCACCTCTTCCATGAAACATTGTCAACTTCACTCCATACTGCTTTGCCACCTTGATGAGCTCTTCTTGTGCTTTATACATTTGCCATGCTGCAGAGAGACGCCCAGCATCTTTGCCAGAGTCTGAATATCCAATCATAACCTCCTGCTTGCCATTAATCCTATTCATGTACCAGTCAATTGAAAAGAGTCGTGCTACAGCTGCTGGAGCTGCTTCAAGATCTGCAAGTTTCTCAAAGAGTGGAACAACTCTCAGTGGGTGTTTCACATGGCACTCCCGCTGCAAAAGCTCGACCGCAAGCACATCAGATGGGGCAGTTGCCATCGAGATAATATACGCGCCAAAGCAATCTGCAGGAAGCTCTGCAAGGACATGAAATGTGCCTAAAACATCAGCAGTCTCTTCAGTCTGAGGAAGATCAGAACCAAACAATGGACGTTTGCCCCTCAGTTCAGACAACAGCCAATCCTGGCGTTTCTCCTCAGACCATTCAGCATAGGAGCCAATTCCAAGATGTGTCGTTATCGAATCAAGGACATCAGTGTGTCGATCAGATTCCTGCCTGATATCAAGCTTCACAAGGGCAAGCCCAAAAGTTGATACTTGACGCAAGAAATCAAGAAGACTTCCATCAGCAATAGGTTTGTCACCACAAGCACATAATGATCTATAGCAGAGCTCAAGAGGTTCCAGAAACTGCAATGTAGAAGTTGGTAATTAGATTACTATAAGTATGATGGCTGCAGTCACAAATATGTATATCACAGAAAAAAGAGCAAACCTGTTCAACATTAGTAAAAGTTGCCTCCTCTGGAATATCAGAAATTCCAGATGACAATAGGTGACGAGAACGTTCACGTGTGTAGTACAATTTATCCCTGACATCACCAAGTATGACACGATATGGTTCATTTGGAGGAACTTGCTTCCAGAATTCTGTGAGCAACAACACTCAATTAGTAATATAAACCTTTGAACAAATGCAGTAAGCCTCTTTGCAGGGAAAAATGTAATAAATCATTCACCCTACATGAGAATGTAGGGTGTTGCATCCAAGTTGCCGATTAGGGCTCTATTTGGCATTATGGTAGTTGCTCTAATAAGACACTTGTTCTAATTTTGGATGTTGCTAGTTTGAAAATCTATCTGAATCTGCAACAGTAGAAATCCCAGAGATTAGACTCCAAGCTCAGGGCCTCATAACACTACCACCACAAGCACACCCTAAAAGGAGTAACCAAACTGACGGCACAAATATTTGAGATTATAGTGATGCATCCATCTTAGGACATAAATATATATCCAAATCTATTGGAGAAGTGTAGAATAGATTAATGATTCAAATGAAAGAGGTTTCCATCCTCCACAACATATTTCGAACCTTCTCTCACCTAGCTTTGCTACGTACTCCATCCATTCAAATCATAAGACCAGATACATAGTTTTTTCTATGCACATAGATCAGATACATAGTTCAATCTGGGAATGGTTTGGAGTGAAACCGGTCTCTGTGGTTTGGTTTTTGATTTGGGCCTACACAACTTGGGTGAAGTGGGCTAAAGAGGTTAGTGGACTGGTTTGGTGTGGGGGTAGCAGTGAACCGGTTTGTATGGATCTCCAGCGTCCGACGCCGCGCGGAGCTCCATTGCCGACTTGCCGTCGCAGTCAATGGTGCCATGGAGCTTCCTGGAGCTTGCGCAGCTGTCCGTCGCGGAGTCGCGAGAGGCCGCCGGGTGCCAGAGTTGGGTCATGTAGGGGTCCCTGCCCTTGCTAGCGCTGCCGCAAGGGAGATGGTGGCCGTGGACATGGCCAGCAACGATGGCGGCGGGTCGTCCAGTTCCAGCCATGGTGGCAGCAGCGGCCGGCGAATGGGTGAGTTCGTCCTCCTGGCCGTTGTCGTCGTTGCCGCCGGCGTCCATGGCAGCGGATCACAGTTCGGGCTGGGCTGGTTTCTTAGATGATGGATTGGATTGGTGTGGTCTAATTAATCAACCTATGCACGTCTGGACTAGGGTGGATTTGGTTCGGATCGTGGCCCATTGTCAGGTTGAAACATAGTAAAAACAAGGTATCTAGAAAAGCCAAAACGTCTTATAATTTGGAACAGAGATTGAAACTATTTTCTTAACTCAAAATTTTAGCTGATTTGAGCTAACATATGCAGTTTCTAAAATATCTGATGAACTCAAGATTGGTTGTGTATCCAAATCATATAGCTTACAAACGGCAGTTAGCACACATACGTTTTTTAGTGCATACGCACTAATGCATATTAAGTGCAAGCAGAGTGTTCAGAAATTCAAAAGGATAGAGAACCCAGATGTAGTCAGCCATTATACATATTCCTACAGGGAACCATAGACAACAAGAATAAAAATACAAAAATGGCATACTTTTAAAGGTTATTATCCGCACAGGCACAGTAATGGCTATCCTTCAGAGTTAATTATTTGTACAGTTTTCAGATCAGAATTCAGAACTCTCATTTAAGCGAATAACTTCACATGGCCAAAGCAGAAAAAAAGCCAGAATAATAAGCTAATCAACAGATATGCAGTTTAATCCAAATTCCCTTGGTTAGATTACAGCCCTGTTACCTATATAGTGCTTTGCAGCTTTTTTTGAAGAGCGATGTAGTTCATCTGCACGGATCCGAAGTTCATCACTGCAGCGCCACATAGAGAGCTAGAATAGAATATTGTGTTTTAGCACCAGGGAACAAGCAGTGTCACAGCTCTTAACATGCAAGGGAAGTGCTTTTTTTTTAATAGCAGTACCTCAAACATTAGATCTTCGATCTGAGAGAAGTACAAGTTAGCAGCCATCATTCTTGCCAACAAGCATACATCCCGTGTAACCTCTGGCGTTACTCTTGGATTTCCTACAAAAACAATACCGCATGGAAAGTTTAGCTTTTCTTCCTACAGTTAGTCAGCAAAACAACAAAAAAGGTTCTACCCAAAATATTTGGAACTGTGAGCACAAATAGGAATCTTAATTAGCCAATATCAGAAACTTTCTGTTACACAAGCAACCAGAGTTTGGAACATTTTAGAACTATTCAAACTGTTCTTCATACAAAAACTCTTCAACAGAGTATTATATTTTTTCAGACAAACACTTATGTGGCATATGAAAACAAGAAGTTACCATCACGATCACCACCCATCCAGGAAGAGAACTGAATAAGAGGAGCATTGTAAGGGAGACGTTCATTGATCCCAATATTTTTCAGAGCAGTGTCAATACGGCGCAAGAATTTTGGTACACCCTTCCATATAGTTTCATGGAAGTAACTCATTCCAGCACGCATTTCATCTTGAGGAGTGGGAGGGGTTCTGCGGATTTCATCAGTTCTGAAAGCGGCTTGAATCTGCGAAGGGTGTCAAAGAACAAATCAGCAAAATATATGTTTCAACGCAATTGACTGAAAATGAATGCATGACCATAACTCGTTTTTTAATGTCATCAAACTGCACTCTCAAAAACATTTTATTAAGCTATTCTGTGAAGAAAGACTATCGAACTGCAGTGTCAACAAAAACAATCTGCAGTAATACAGAATCAACTGTAGCATAGGAACTACCTTTGTTGTGCACATTTGACTGTTTTTTCTCCTTTCACCTTGTCTGCTTGTCATGTGCAAGCATACAAGAGTTCAATAAAAATAACACTTTTGGAGAGAAAAATCCAAGGTGGGATTTCATTGGAAACATCTAATGGGATCCATAATATATAACCTCAAAAATAAGTTACAGTAAAAACTAAAAAATAATGTGCTCTTCACCAGATTAATTTAAAAAGTTTGGTGCCCACTTCTTATAACAATAATTTGTTTGCCTGAAGGTTAATTTTTTCCAAAAGTTTGAGAGCTTTAATAACAACAGCCTTGAGGTAGAATTCTGTAGGACAGATAACAATGACTATAATATAATTTGACGAATAGGAAATCTTTGTTATGCCACAGCACACCCAGAGAACCTTCCAACTTTCTCAGATAATAACTAGCCTTCTGTCAGTGCTATTATCAACTAATCTCCATTGGCCTGGTTCTTTCTCAGGGAAGAAACTGCCCCTAGCCCCCTATTGTACATACTTCACTGATTTCTTCCTATCACTTTGTCTTGTTCAAGTTATTCTGTATCCTACTATTAAAAGAACGGCGTATCGACAATAGAGATAGCATTCTAGCCAAATGATTTGCTAGGTTCTCAGAATCTGACAGGCACCGCTCAAATAAAGGGGCAGAAAAATGCAACATAAGCTAACGTGTATTTCAGGAGTGGGTCAAAGTTCTAGTAACAGTAATGTGGAGATGCCTATGCTCTGGATCCACATGTTAAAATAACGTGAGCCCCTGGCACCATCAGGAACAAAGGGCCTAGAGATGATAAGTTAAATATGAGCAACTATTTGCCAACTAAAAAGGTTAACAAGGTTGTGGTGGACACTTAATCTGCACTATAAAAAGTAACGAGCTGACTTTTTTATCAAAACTTTTTTCAGCTCAAGTGGCGAATTCGAGATATTTTACCTCCCTCTGAAGTGCCTCATCAAGCTCCTGCTTGTCGTCAGCCGTGATGTCCTTGGCATAGAGCTGCCTCAGGCAGTTACGGATCCTGAACAATAAGATCAACATCAGCATCAGGGGGAGCATTCAGCATTTGCTTCCGAGTCATGAGGGGAACCAAACGACTTGAATCAAAGTAGCCACGGTAACGCTACGACTATGATCCTCCCCACCCACCTGCCGTGCTTCTGGAGAAGGGACCTCCTCACGGACTGCGTTGGGTGGGCGGTGAATACGAGGTCGACGGTCTGGTTCTTGAGCGCGTCGAAGACCTCCTCCCGCGACTTGCCGAGCTGCGAGACGAGGCGCTTGAGCGTCTCCTCGATGTCGGACTCAGTGGGCGCGGAGGCCTCGTCGGCGAAGTCCCCACGCTTGAGCTTGATCCGGCGGCGCTGCGCGACCTGCACTTCCTCGGCGAGGTTGGCGAGGTTGAGCATGTGCGAGAAGGAGCTGGCGACGACGATGGCGTCCCCCGGCGGCAGGCTGGTGAGCTTGCTGCCGAGCTCACCGAGCCTCGCCTCATCCCGGTCGTTCTCGTACTCCGCCGAGAGCTCATAGCACTCCTGGACCTGCGCACGCACGCGAAGAGAGAGAGAGAGAGAGACGGCAACTGATCAGCACGGCTTCGTCGAATCGAAACACGCGGATCTGGGGGTGACGACGAGAGTAGGAGAGGGGGAAGGATCGATGCGATCGGGGCGTACGAATTCGCGCAGGTGGGGGCCGTGCAGGTCCTGGAGGATGTCGAGGAAGCGGTCGACGAGGAGGGCGTCGTACTCGACGAGCTTGTCGTCCTCGGAGACCTTCCCGGGGGCCAGCAGCCGCAGCTGCGCGTCGATCGACTGGTGCCGCTCCGGCATCGCGGCGGGAGGAGCGAATCCGAACGGATCAAAATTCCCCGCCCGGCGGGGGACAGACGATTCCCTCCCACGCCGCCCGAGCGCGGGAAGTGGAGAGTGGTGGCGGCCGCGGCCGCGGGCTCGTCGGCGGCGGAAACGGAGGCGGAGATTGGGCGGTGCGCGCGGCGGAGGCGATAGGGGTGGTGGGGGAGTTGGGAGTGTGCGTGCCCGCCTATTTGTAAGCGGGACGGGAGCCCGGGGGCGATTGTGATCGTGTGTGGTGGGGCCCGTTTGAAGAATTTTATGTTCTTGTGCGTCTCCCTCATGGCCATGACTCATGACAGGTACTCTTTCGTAGATTTGCAGATTGATCCCTGTGGACTTGGGGATTATTTGTAGTTATAGTTTTCTATGAAAATTAAAATTTGTTGCGTGTCAATATTTTTGGATTCTCCATAGTCAATGCAAATTTTAGAGAATTTCAAAAAAAAAAAAAAGCAAATTTTAGAGAACTCCTTCAAGTTGAACAGAACTTGTGCGACCCTTTGTAAGTAACGGATTTTTGAATCTATGATGATATGAATATCTCTTCTGGTATATTATATTAGACACCATTGTAGTTTTTCAGTAATCCATCCATTGCATCACCAGAATACTTTAATTAGGAATGTTGGGTCGCGTGAGGCGTGATGTGTGCATTGTCGTGCATCTCATTCTGATGAAAGAAGTCAACATTGTGATGCAACATACTTGTGGACTGTTTGATGCAAGAATCGGGTTTGGTTTTCACATGAATCGCTAGAAATGGCTGTAAATGGTGTTATGTCTAGATCCAGAATGTTTCGGTTTCGCAATTTCTTCAGCAAACTTTTCAGTTTTCACACATAATTGTTTCGTATTCTTTGATGCACTTAAGCTACCAATTTTAGTTTTTTCTGTTGCAATTCTTTTTATTGCTACAAATTAAATTGGATTGTATTTAAATTATTCTTCATCAACAAAAAGTTTAGAATCTTTGTGAAGCATATTTTTGTATGATTTTTAATAAAATATATATCTTCATATGAATCATAATCTAGTCTACCAACCAATCGATCTCATCTCATAAAGTAATTTCTGATTCATCACATAAAACATTTTTGAGATAATTTAGATCTAGAGTATTTCTAAAAAAACAGGATCCTTAATCAATTAGGACATAGATAAGATGTCTAGTATGCCACTATGATGTTCCTGAACCGCGTGTCCCCCCTTACGGCCATGACTCATGCCAAGTACAAGTACTCCTAATTTTGCAGATTGATCCTTGTGGACTTGGGGATTATTTGCAGTTAGTTTTCTAATATAAGAAAAATTGTGTCTCTTTTTACAATTCTCCATAGTCTATACGGAATACTTTAATCATGAATGTTTGGAAATCAGAGTGTGTGTCGCGTGAGGCGTGACGTTGCATTGTCGTGCATCTGGTCATGCAAAAAAAAGTCAGCATTGTACTTAATCAATCAGGACATAGATAATAAGTAAGATCTCTAATATGCCACTTTGAAGAATCATGCCTATTAAAATATTTCATCCAAAAAACTATTTTAGAAAATATGCTATCTTAAATAATAATCTCCCACATTCTACAATATATACTTGCCGGTCATTTACTTGATTTTTATTATTCTTTTCTTGAAATTCAGTGCTTTCCTGTTTTAGTTCTTGGTGTATAGCGGCCGATATAATTAACGAAACCAAAAACCAAAACTAAAAAAATTGGATCCTTGTTGTTTGGTTCTAGGTAGGAAGAAACACTTCCAACTCTAAGATGACAAAATTAATCGAAAGAACCAACATACATGAATGTACTTCACTTACGTCCATTTTGTAAGGATGATTTTTATTTATGTGTGATGTCTCATATTAAATTTCTATGTATTTTGTGTTACTATATTGCTATCGTCCTGTATTCAATTATTGTTATCTAAAATGGAGGTAGTGTTGCTTGAATTTGCTTTAGAACCTACAGATATTTTGTTATCTCAACCTCTATTGAAAAAACTAAATTATTTTGGTTAGTACCATAACCGAACCAAGATAACAGAAAACCAAGATGGTTGGTTTCCTAAAATTTCTTGAAACTGGAGAGTTTCCATTTTCTAGAAACGGAATTTCTTCAATAACCAATGAACCAAACTAAAACCGAACCGAAAACCAAATGTCCACCTCTAACAGTGTGTTGCACATGATTATTATAGAGCTGAG
>JAKNSH010066974.1:0-10717 GCA_027790015.1 Cymbopogon flexuosus
AGACCAGAAAGCTTTGATGATGATTTTAGGAGGAAAGAAATGAGAAGGGGTATAGATTTGGCTACTACACTTGAACGTATTGAAAAGAATTTTGTCATCACTGACCCAAGGTTACCGGATAATCCAATTGTAAGATAAAAAACTCGGATATCTTCAACCTTTAACATTATTTTTTTCTTTCTATCAATATAGATAGATATCAACCTTCCATTGATCTACACTCATTATGTTTCCGGGTGAATGTCACAGATATTTGCATCGGATAGCTTTTTACGATTGACAGAGTATTGTCGTGAAGAAATATTGGGAAGAAATTGTAGGTAAATTATGAAATTAAATATTGCATATAGTTCCATTGCTTTTAAATGTTCATAAGCTACATATTACAGTGACTAATGAATTAATGAATCACTTCACCTATATATGATTCCCTTGCAGGTTTCTTCAAGGACCTGAAACTGACCGTGGAACAGTAAAGAAGATAAGAGATGCCATAGATAACCAAACAGAAGTTACCGTTCAATTGATAAATTATACAAAGAGCGGTACATACTCTTCACATACTCCCATGTTCTTGTAAGATCATGATGCATTTCTATAAACATTTGTAATATCAATATAGTGTTCTATTAGTGCATTAGTACTAACTTCTAAAACATAGAGGCTAATAATGTGTAAATATATTTTTTCTATAGTAGTGAATGAAACTAAAATTTCTTATGGTTGTCTCTCACTTGATTTAGGTAAAAAATTCTGGAATCTCTTTCACTTGCAACCTATGCGTGATCAGAAGGTATCATAATAAGAGATATGAGATTTTTTTTTTTACCTAGATACTTTGTTTGGAACTATTTAATCTGATTTGAGATGCATCCAATAATTTGATGGTTGATTAGGGTGATGTTCAATACTTCATTGGGGTTCAATTGGATGGAACTGAACGTGCTCGAGATAATGCTGCAAAAGATGGTGCTGTCCTGGTTTGTTTCTACCTTAATGGCAGCTAACATATATGGGTGTGCCATCACAAATATCTAGAAAAATGGAAATAAAACTCCAACTAACTTTGTCGTGACCGCTGCAAGCCATGCATAGTGTAGTACCTGCAATGTTTATTAGCATTTAGCACCACCTAGCGCTTATTAAATATTTATATATCTTAATCCATGATGATTAACACCGGGACTCATAGGTAGGTGGTATGTATAACATTTTAGTAGTTCCATAGATAGCATATTTTAGATTGGTTCATTAATGCTTCTTTTGTGTTTTAGTTTCCACAAAGTGATTTTACTTTTGACAACTAAATTTTCTGTACCTTACTTTCTAATTTTTTTCATTGTTGGAAAGCATAGTTGTTTTATGCATTAACCAGAATTATTCATTTACCAGGTTAAGAAAACTGCAGACAATATTGATGAGGCTGCAAAGGAACTTCCGGATGCTAATTTGGTTTGTCTAAATAAATATTCATTTGTACAATATAAAATTCAGTATGGATAGTCACTTTCTAAAAGAAATTTGGTCATATTTAGAGACCAGAAGATCTATGGGCTAATCACTCAAAACCAGTCTTGCCGAAGCCACATATGAAGGATACCGCATCATGGAGAGCCATCCAAAAGGTATGTTATACATAGTTCACAACATAGATACTTGCATGCAATTTGTGAGCCTAGTAGATGAAAGAGAACATCATGAGACACTTGAGAAAGCAATTGGCATCCATTCAGAATTAGGTAGTCTTTGCAATATTATATGCCTAATTTGGAAACCACTAGAAATAAGCACATATGACATTTTTAAGAAATATCCTAAATGGTTCATGCTATTTTTTCATGTAGGTTCTTGACAATGGTGAAAACATTGATTTGAAACATTTTAGACCAGTAAGACCCTTAGGATCAGGTGATACTGGTAGGTAAGTACTTCTCTATTATAGTTTCAAGTATAGTAATTGATGTCTTGCATGAATCCAGTAGACATACTCCTTTCTTGTTTTTATTTCCTAGTTACATTTAGATAGTAAACATGTGAGTTGTTGAATTGTAGTGTCCACTTGGTGGAGTTGCTTGGCACAGGTGAATACTTTGCCATGAAAGCTATGGATAAAAGTGTCATGCTTAATCGAAACAAGGTATGATCAACAAATTTCATCGCACATGACATTTTAGTTACTTCCACGTTTTGTTGTTTCTTCCTACATCTGATTCATCCATAAAACCTCTAGGTCCATAGAGCTACTACTGAACGACAAATCTTGGATATGTTGGACCACCCATTCCTTCCGACATTGTATGCATCATTTCAGGTTTGTTGCATAATAAAATTGTTTAATATATTAATATGATGCTAACCCGAGGTTGTTAATTGTTTAATATAATGTTTGTTCTCCTTGATTTTATTATACTTTTGTGGATGGTATATGGTTTCTATCATCTCAAAATTGTCATATATATGTTGCAGACAAGGACACATGTATGTCTTATTACTGACTATTATGCTGGTGGGGAGCTCTTTATGCTCCTCGATAGGCAACCTATGAAGGTTCTGAAGGAAGATGCAGTTAGGTGGGGATTGGTGTTGACATTGAAATTGTTTCTTTTGCTTAGATTTAGTGAAAAATCTTTATGCTTCTCGATTTTCATTGATATGCTACTCCAAAATTGTTTATTATTAAATAATACAAATTGGTAGTTGGATACAAGAACGCAAGAAATAATATAGTTTGATGTGATTGTCCATGATTGTTGCAGGTTTTATGCTGCAGAAGTGGTCACGGCACTTGAATACCTACATTGCCAAGGTAATCATATATGCCATACTAACTATATAAGGGGCCATTTGGACCCCTTCATTTTGAATTTGGAATCTACTTATTAATAAGTTAAGCTTTTTATTAATTTGGAATTTGATATTCCCCAACTTTCCAAAGTTCACAAATAAGCCTATCTCAAATTTATATAGGGTGAGAGATGGGAAATGGATTCTATATATAGATCACCATGTTATGTTTGCACTCACCAACTTAATTCCATTACAAGTATATAGCCTAGCTCAAATATATGTCTAAACTACAATGAATTCGATTCCAAGGATCCAAATGGGCCCTATATTAAATTCTCTTCAGTGTCGGTTGATAGCATGTGGATGTAGTGGGTAGAAAAACACAACCCAATATTCAATAAACATATGGTTTTGCTTGATGCAATTATTTGCCAACATCTTGAATGATTGTTCTCGGTAAGAATTTCACCATTCATGAAAGTGGTAGATTTTAGCAAACAAGAAGAGAAACTTGAGATGTTTACTATTTCTAAGCATATGCTCCCTTCTTCTTTTCCCAGGTATAATCTATAGAGACTTAAAGCCAGAGAACATTTTACTTCATAGAGATGGGCACATTTCCTTGACAGACTTTGATTTGTCTTGCTTGACATCCTGTCTACCACAAGTAATGTCAATTTATTAATATACCTTACTAGACAATTTCATGACTATTAGTTTGACTCGTTAGTCTATTTTTTGTAGTTGCACTTCATGATTGTTATTGTTGTTTGATAGGTGTTTCTTCCTGAAGATGATAAGAAGAAAAAGAGGAAGAAGAGCAGGAGCAATCCCATATTCTTTGCTGAGCCAATGCGAGCATCAAATTCTTTTGTTGGTACAGAGGAGTACATTGCACCAGTATGTACATATATGTTGTTACTTTGCTTTATTTGTGTGATATTTCCTAACATTTTCATTTCTTGTTTCTTAACATGTGTGATAATCATCATCATTTGTGGCATCAATCCTTTTGTTTGCATGTTGTAGGAGATTATTACAGGAGCTGGCCAT
Source organism: Cymbopogon flexuosus (assembly GCA_027790015.1). Taxonomy (NCBI): domain Eukaryota; kingdom Viridiplantae; phylum Streptophyta; class Magnoliopsida; order Poales; family Poaceae; genus Cymbopogon; species Cymbopogon flexuosus. The sequence goes on from JAKNSH010066974.1 coordinate 3,841, forward strand.
ACAAGTGCCGTAGATTGGTGGGCGCTAGGTAACTAATCTTGTGCTAAAGGAAACATGTATATATGATGCACACTACTATGAAATAATGAGTATTCTCCCTATTTGTTGGATTAGGAATTCTTCTTTATGAGATGTTATATGGTTATACACCCTTTAGAGGGAAAACAAGACAAAGGACCTTTGCTAATATTCTGCACAAGGATATCAGATTTCCTGCGAGCATACAGGTAACAATAAAAGCATATGTATTCTACTAGGTGAGCCTTGCGGCAAGTGTTTGTGATATGTATATATGTTAATTGTAGGTGAGCCTTGCGGCAAGACAGTTGATATACCGGTTGCTACACCGGGATCCTACAAATAGGCTGGGTTCCTATGAGGGCGCTATGGAGATCAAACAACACCCCTTCTTCCATGGCATAAACTGGGCTCTAGTTCGTACCGCCACACCACCAGAGTTAGAGGCTCCCCTACAAGATACATTGGAGTCCACAGGAGAAACATTGCCTCCTCCTAATGCAGCTCACACCGATATGTTCTGAACACACTTTTATCTATATGAAGCTAGGTGCAAATTAGCTCGAAGGAAAAAAATAAATATTAGATGATGAAGATGCATCATGCATGCGGATGGGCGTGTGGCCCAGTGGCTAAGGCTCCAAAGGAGGAGACCGGCCGGCGGGGGTTGGAACCCCCGTCCTGCACCAAGGCCTCCAAAGAAGGCCGCACCAAAATGGTGCTTTCTAAAAAAAAGATGCATCATGCATGTTTGTCTATGCACGCATGTGATAGATGAGAATAATAATGTATGTTAATAAGGACTAATTAATGATCTCAATCCATCTTTATGCGACTACAATGAAAATAATATTGTTTGTTTATTATTTCAACTATGTTGCCATATGCACATTGGTCTTAAATATCACTCTTTCCGTTTCTCTCTCTAGCAAACATGCATGCCCTTACGCTGTAACCGTAGAAAAAAAAACATCGAAAAAACTATTTCATGATGAATGGTTTCATGTTGTATTCAAAATATAGTGAGTTCCCGTTGTGTTATATGATATTGTCCATATCTAGCTAAATTCCTTGCAATATATGTCTTGAAAGGATCTTTCCATGTGAGGGTTCTAGCTCTCCAAAAGTAGGCGAACTCAGATAAAACAAAAGACTACAAAACAATATAGACTACCTCTTGGACCTAGTGCAAAAAGGCAAAATCGAATATGAGTATGCAATGCCATTCTGTTGTTAGGTTGCTGTTAGATCTTGCTGACATGCTCTCATCTAGACATTGTTCGTGTCCGTAAATACAAATAAAGTGATCATTAAAAATTTATTAATTTGTTTACAAGATGGAGTTGATGTCTTCCATTGAGTTTATAGCTTGACTAGAGAAGACTCTAGGTATACATGGAAGTCGGCCAAAACAAGTTATCAGGTTATGAAATAAGGGTAGGTAGACGATCAAAGAGCATGCAATTGGCATTGACCTATATGAATGATGAATCCTATAATTGGTTATGTCAAAGTGTCAGCATGACTTGGAGTTGTAGACAAAATAAAGGCAACGTCTTTGATGAATCCACGCCCCGCACACCACCGCTGCGCCGCCCCTACATCGAAGAATAATTGCGCCCGCACAGCCGGATGTCGCTGGTCGGCATGGCGCTTGAAGATTCGAGTTTGATGGTGCGCCTCCATAGTCATGCGGGAGCTTCACCGCAGTGCCCCACACTCTAGCAACAACACTAGGTACCGCACTTTATTAACGAAGAAGAACATGGCAACACAAAGAAGAGATGGTCGGCGGCAATTAGGAACTGACCCAGTCCCCTCAATTTCGAGGGACGGGGGCGACTCGAAACTCAGTGAATATTCGCTTTGGGAACCACCTCATCCCTCCTCGCTCCCGAAACAAACACCACTAAGAAATGGGTTTGGCCCGCCTTGTGCTTAGTGATGTAGGCGGTCACCCGTTCACACATGGACTGTGCGTACAATGTTTTTTCAAGAAAATGCTATTGCATTATTTTTTAGGCTGATGGTTAGTGCAAATTCAAACAGAGTCGTTTGTATCAATATCTAAAGTGCCTTTATATAGTCACAAAAGTTATTCTTGTGTAGATCACCGCTCGTTGGATTTGTTTTTTCTTTGAAATCATTCATGATTTATGGATACCAGTGAACAATAAATGTTCTAGTAGGTTATATTACATCTATATCTATACCTAATAAATTAAAATATCCATCTCAAAAAATAACTAAAAATACAAAATTCCAGTGGTCTGTACACCAATGTTTCTCATCCAACTAAGAGATCAACTTAGTTATAGTTTATGTAAGTATGCCATAAACTTTTACGAAAAAATCTCGCATTCGTTTTTCTCGTAGATGGAAACGTTTTCCGGAATGATGTCCCATTTAGTCGTTCATGTAGGTATACTTTTCTAGTTATCCTTGCTTGTATGGTTCCGTAGGTGACTTTTTTCACTTTTTTTTCTAAATTTTTATATAACCAAAACAATAATAATAACAGATTATAGTACCATGGGTGTTTGAACTCTTAATTTAGCTATCGATCTCTAATCAAATACGTACTTGCTAGGTCTCGCTCCGTGGGTCCCGCATGCATTAGCGTCCAACTTCCTAGTGTGGCGTGGGCAGAAGCTGATTCTAGTCGATGGTGGTGTGTAAGGCCAGGCAACGGCGGTCGATGGCATGACCGCAAGGAAATGGCGAGTCCCAGGTAGTAGTGGAAGAAGTCATAATGGAGGTGCAGGAGACCGAGATAGTGTGTAGAGTAGGATGTGCCGACGTGTAGTGTGAGAGGTTTGCCGCTTGCTTGGCATCAACGCGTCCAATCCATGCGTTGGATAAAGGTAGATAGGGAGAAATAAACAAAGTGAAATAAAGGAAAAATAGAAAACCAAAATAAATAATAAATATAATTGTACTGTAAACCTTTTATTTTTTTTATTACACGACCATAAGAAGTTTATTCAACGTTTGCTACACCAACTTCTGATCCACCCGTACACTACATTAACCAAACGAAGCTTGAAACAACTTCTTTCACCGTGAAGCAGAGTTTACCAAATAAAGTTATATTTATGTTTGAGCTAATGTTTTTGAGGCGTCGCCTAGTCATCGCGTAGGCGACAAGGTGTGGTAGTGGCACTGGGCGTCGGGGACACCACGACCTGCGTGGATATGGCGTTCGCCATATGGGATTAGGCGTCGATTAGGCGTGGAAAGGCGTTGGGCGAGCGCCTAGAGGCCTATGACGGACGTCGGAGCAGCAAATCGGGAGGGAGGCAAAATCGGGCGGGGAATCGAGTAGATGCGATGAAAACCAGCGGGAATCGACTATGCGCAGTGAAAGTTGGGGCGGGAAATTGATCGCATGTCCACGACTGAATGATACAGGCGGGAATTGACCGCATATATCACTAGTGCGGGCGGCTGCGGATTCGTGGAGAGAAAGGAGAGGAAAAGAGGTGGCGGCGATGGCCCTGCATCTTGGCGGTGGAGGCGGGAGGTCTGCCGCTCACGCCCACCTTCCGTGAGTCTGCCCCTGCATCTGAGCCTGGCTGCTCGAGTCCACCGACCCATCCGCACCTGCAGGCCCTGTCCGCCCGCACCTGCTCACCCAGCTCCATCTATCGTTTGCGTACGCCTCGTATGCACCCCGACTCTTCCTCCGCAGCCCTGCTTCCCTCCTATTCCTCTGCTTCTTTCCCTCCTCTTCCTCTGTTTTTCCCTATTATTAGAGAATAATTTGTTTTTCCCTAGCAGCACTAGTCATTAAATTATATTACGTTATTACAGACTACTTTTATTGCTATTGAGTGATGAGATTTCAGCTTGGCAATATTATGGTATGATTTGTAGTAGCATTATATATCTTAAGATGATTATATGGCGCCTTACAATGCGTATATAACGTCGCCTAGGCGTCCACCACAAACGTTAGGCGTTATGAAGGGGGTCGGTCGCCGTGCCTCGCCACAGCGCCTTAAAAACATTGGTTTGAGCAGTTAATCTCCATGTTTGCCACATATACTTATATCGTCACCCTCCAAACAAAAAAGTTTCTTCCATCAGATTGCTCTCACATCCTCCATATCGCGTACATGAGATATACTCAAAAAGTTATTACCACAATTCAAATCTAGCGATGAAATATTATTGCTCATATTGCAACACACAGACATATTTGTAGTATGTAATAAAAATGCAAACAACAACGGACTGAACGTAAATCAGTTGGTTGAGTTTTTTGTGGTGTAACCTGTTCACTTGGATGCTCGTTTGGCGGAGGTTTACTTACGTTCATAGGGGGACAATTAAAATGTCTTAGATGAGTTGCAAACTGGACAAATGGCTCATAGTTTTTTTTTAAAAAAAAAATGGAGATTTTTTTGTTTACGTAACTAATAATCAAAGTGTAATAACATCGGAATAAAAATGCTAAAATTATTTGGCCCCACCTGTCAGTCAACCTTTAGCCTACCCCGTTCCCCAACCTCTGGCGCTGTCGTGTTCATCTTCGATCTGCAATCTCCCTTCACCCTCTTCCTCTCTGTTTGACGAGAACTGCACTGCTTCTGCTCCCTCTGCTCCTCCGTGCTGCCACTCGCCATCCCAGACTTCATTTTAGGCGGGGATGGACGATTACGCCCGGGAGATGATGGAGCTCAAGACGCTCGTCACCCGCACCCTCGAGAAGAAGGGCGTCCTCGCCAAGATTAGGGTTCGTGCTACTTCCCACTTCTTCATTTCCCCAATCCTTCCGTCGATCCGGTGCCTCCACCAGGCCCCGCGGATCTGGCTTTTCCTCCCACTCCGGTTCGGGGATCTACACCTCCGCTTCCGCAATTTCCTTCCCAAGTTCTGCGCCTATGTTTTTTTTTTTAATTTCTAATGTGCACATTCTGAGCGCCCTGGTGCTGTTGAGTAGGTTCTTGTTTAGGAATATGAAAAGAATGCTCACGCATTGCTCAAGAAAGTTTTTTTTTAACCAGGTCCATTTTTGTTGTTCTAGCTGCCATTACCAATTCGTGTGCTCATTTCGGTGAAACTCGTTTGAATCATATGAGGTTACTCGTACATTGCTGAAGAAAAGACCCACCTTGTATTATTTTGTTCGTCTAGATGTCATTGCCAATTGGTGAACTCATTCTTGGCACAGTCTTTAGGAGGAAACACGTCTGTGGTACATAATTTTCGTGTTGTGTTGTGACTATTGCACCTATACATCTTAGTGCTGCTTTTGAGTTTTGACTCCCGTGGCATGATGCCAGGGATTCTTGCTGCAAGTGACAACAGTTTCTCTCTCTCTTTTTTTTTTTTTTTTTTGGTGAACAGAAGAATGCATTTGTGTGTAACATAGATGAATACAGTTATCATGGGTTTATATATTTTTTATCTGTTGAACCATGCTATGCTCCACGGAACGCACATACTTCTGCCACCTTTCCTGATGATGCTTCTGGTTCTGGCTGCATGACTAGGCTGAGCTAAGAGCAAGTGTGTTTGAAGCCATTGAAGAAGAGGATCGGGTGGTAGAGAATGATGATGGCGGGAATCCTGCATTGCTTGGTAGCTGTAATGACCGAGCTAAACAACTGCATGCTTCACCTTCAGGTTTGCCCTTTGAATGTGCTGGCTAATCATTTGTTTCAAATATGTCTGCAGAAGCCAAAGCTTATCTCTGATACACTATCAAAACAAAAGAAATCAAGAGAAGCTTATCTCTAATACTGCTATACATATGCACCTTCTTTTCTCTCATATACTGACCTATAAAATTTGTACTACTGTTTTGAAATATTCCAGAAGGACAAAGCTTGAGATTCTGCTGCATGATAATCTTTTCCCTGCTGGAAATTGTGACATTTTTTAGAAAGCAATTTAGGGGAGGGAGGGAGCTTGCTTGTCTCTAATGCTGCTATGCACAAAACCTTTATCTCATATACTGACCTGTACACATTTATACTACTGTTCTGAAAATGTTCCAGGACAAAGATTGATATTCTGCTGCATGGTAATCTTTTCCCTCTGGGAATTGTAATATTTTTTAGCAAGGAATTTAGGACTGACTCTGAAAGATACACATTTTTATTTTTTAGCAAAGAATTTAGGACTGAACCTGAAAGATACACATTTTTATTTTCCTGATTGATGACTAGCATGAGTCTTTGGATTTGAATGCTTCTGCAGTGGTGATATTTCAAAGAAGCATTTCCCTAATGTATTTTGTTGCCAAAGTTTATGTTGTTTTTAAGTCCCATCAATGTTGGTTGTTATAATGGCCTTAAATGATTCCCAGTACTGTTTTTCCATGTGTTTTGCAGGCTGCACATAACATGGAATGGTTTTACATTTTAGGATTTCTGTTGCTTGCAGGTAGGTTACTAACTGCACTCGTATGTGAATACTTGGAGTGGGCACAACTAAGTCACACAATGAAAGTTTACTTGCCAGAGTGTAACCTGGTAAGTGGTGTGTTCCTGATATTTCATTTTTGCATTTCGGGAATCAACATCCATTAATGTTTCCCTGTTTTGTTTGTAAATCAGCCCAAGGACTTCTGGAAGAATGAACTGAAAGATTTTTCTAACAAAAGTGGAGCTGAAGGGAGCAGGAGTGCTGAAAGTGGTCCAATGCTTTTAGATGTTCTCGAAGGTTATCTGAAATATGAGGTTTATCTCTTGCGTGATCATTAACAGAAGTAAAAATCCTTCTTTTGTTTCTTTATGTTTCCCAGTACAGAATTAAAAGAGGGGGGGGGGGGGGGGGGGGGTGGTTTGGGGAGGGGGGGCAATTTTTTCCCTTATTTTTTTTTTTGTTTTTTTTTTGTACAGAATAATAA